>OZ010787.1:639129656-639242656 GCA_963932465.1 Maratus speciosus
AATTTTATAATCCTAACCCATGTAAAATTATATGTCGGTACTTTACGAATAATAAAACGTGGCGACAATATGGGAATATTTCAGAGAAAATACCAGTATTTACATATAGAAAATTCATCTCATTTAATCGCGCGGTTATAGAAGATGAATTTTTCTATAAGAAAATACTGCTATTTCCCTGACCTGTTGACACCATGTAAAGTAATCTCCGGCTAAACATATAAAAAATTATGACCTGAGTCACATGAATGCATTATTTTGAAAATTTTGTGAATTAATAATATATGCATTTATCTACTGACGGTACTTATAAGTACCATTAAAATAACTTGTTATAAAATTCATTTTATGCGTCGATTATTTGTAATACAGTTTAGAATGAGTTATAGATACATTGCTTTATCTTGTTCCAAAAGCATTATTGGTTACATAAAACAAAAGTATTTTTAAAAGGATGATTTCTTTTGCCTTTCCATCGTTTCAGATTTCTTGGCGTTGGGGCGGGGGGGGGGGGGTGAAAATTTCTCAATTCGGAAATATTTCTATTGTAAGAAAATTCTATTTGTACTTTTTCTAATTCTACAAAATAACATGAAAATTATCGAAAATAACAGATTTGAGTGGGGTTATAAATATTGCACAAAATACCTATAAACTCAAATTTAATTAACCCTTCTAAATATATCAGTCCTTCTAAAATCCTCCTAAAATTTATTAAATGATTATATAAATTTTGTAATGTAGTTTAAAAAATTCACGAAAAAGGCTTTAGATAAAGAAGATAAAATTTTCATGAATTCATAATTTAGTACATAAAGGGTTATAAGGTGGACATCTATTTTTTTGCCTATATATGAGCTCCTACCAACGTCACTATGCAAGAAATTTTAAGAATTTTTGAAGTGTAGGCATTTCAACCTATGCTCTCGAGAATATGGGGATGAACAAAAAATGCTGCTCTCACGGATGCAGTAACATTGAAAAAAATTCGAAACTGTTATGTCGCAACACCCATGTTTTGGCATGGCAAAGTGATCAGAACAGTGAAAATCCTAAACTAAAAAAAATGGCATTTGTAGTACTAAAACCGGCGACATAGAATACCAGGAAATAAAAGCATTTCGTTTTCGAATTATGCTCCTGAAGCAATTTAGTGATATTGTCATCATTTAAAAGAGAAGGATATTGGTTTCTCTTTCACATTTCCGCCACACACCGAACACATTTTAATAGTCTCTGAGTCCATAAAGTGTGCCGTGCATGCACGTCGAATGAGTTGAGTTTGTAATAATACCATTAAACGTCGTATTATGAAGATTATTTACGCCATGTTACGTTTTCTCTATAGTCTACAATGTCTGGCATGTCTTTGTCTCTGAAGGCGGACAATTTTAAATTTTGTAATATGAAATATTTTATTTATAATCGTTTATTTGTTTTGAGTTTATTTTAAGTCGCTATTATTAGTGGAACAGGTACCGTTTTAACGCCCTTTTTAGGTGCGTTCGTAATTATATAACTACGTAGCACCTATAGTCGTCTTTCAGTCCGCCTGTCTCTCCATCAGTCTGTCCATCTGTCTAACCGTCCGTCTGCATATAACAGAGCAAAAACTACCCAATCGAATGATCTAAAATTTCAAATAATTGTTGCAATATTTTATGGAGTCATTTCAAATTTTATGAAAATCGGATGTATAGTTTGATTAGAGGGACAGTCAAAAGTTTTCCGTTACATTACGGGCAATGGGAAAAAATATTTCAAGTGCATTTTAATGATGTTACAGCCTTTCGAACAGAATGAAATTGATATGCACCTATGAAGTTCACTAAAATATGCATTCAGTATAATATGCGGTGCAAAAAATATAAAACAAGCTATTGTACGAACGCACCTCATTTGCCACGTTTGACGTGCAATTTCCAACTTGTTAGATTTTCACAACACAGATCAATTTGATGTAATAAATCCACATATATTTTTTTTTTTATAAAAGTTGATTATCGTTAATTAATGTA
Organism: Maratus speciosus; assembly: GCA_963932465.1. Lineage (NCBI taxonomy): Eukaryota > Metazoa > Arthropoda > Arachnida > Araneae > Salticidae > Maratus > Maratus speciosus. The sequence goes on from OZ010787.1 coordinate 639,131,675, forward strand.
TGAAAAATTTATAAAGAAGTGTATTTTATAAGTCGAAATAAAATAAATGTTTATTTAAGAAGCAGTTTTAAAATCTGAAAAAAAAGTTAAAATATATTTATTATTTCCTTTTATTTAAAGCATATTCTATTTTTAACAACTTCAATTTCTAACACACAAGTGTATAATCAGTGGTATTCACTAATCATTAATGACATCACTATTCATATTACGAACAGCTGTTTATTCGCGCAAGCTGTTTCACAGAAACACCGAGAACGCAAACGGAATTTGTAATATTTCTTGAAAATTGTTTTGATATATGTGTATGCAAGGTCCTCTCATTATAAATTATATGAATACAAAGACATAAAATAAACTTCCAGATATTCGTAAATTTATCATTTTATTAAACCTTGATTTGTTTTATGTGCCGAAATGCAATGAGTCATGTTTCACTGATACACCGAGAACACAATTTAACCCGGGAGAACTCGCTGCATGAGATTTTCTCTCACAGTCGTACTTTTTTAAGACTCTTATTTAAATCATTTTTCATTTTAATTAAAATTTCGAAATGTTTTTCAATTATTTTACCTATTTTGGGAATAAAAGTACTAAGCCAACCAAAAAAAGTTGATATTATATGAATGTAAAGTAAAAGAAAAGCAATTGGGCATTCTCACTAGCGTGTTCTCCCGGGTTAAAATTTCTAATATTACTTGAAAATTGTTTTGATATATGTGTATGCAATGCCCTCTCATTTTTAATTATATGAATACAAAAACATAAAATGAACTTAAAAAATCTGTAAATTTATCATTTTGTTAAACCTTGATTTATTTTTAATGTGCCGAAATATTTTATGTCAGATTAAGGTTTCCAGGGCAATTCTAAATTTTTAATAATATTCGCCTTATTTCATAGCAGAAATTTTGTGATTATACCTGCCAAATACTATATGAAAATAGTGGTAATATTGTCCTAATTTTTTTAGCAATCCTGTCCCATATAGATATTCTGCCTTTCTATTTTTCATTTCATAAATTTCAATTATTTCGGCTTTAAATGTTAGTTGATCAAGGAACTTTTAAACAGCAGCTTATTATGTTTATCTAAAAAAAATAATCAATTAAAAAAAAAATACTAAAAAATGAAAGGGAAAAAAAAATAGTTAGGGCTCTTTTTTTCTGGTGTTTTCAGGAAGAAAAAAATGTGAAACTTCAACATTAAGATAATATTTATTTTATTTTCCAGGAGACCGCTTTATTGATTTTCAGATAAATCGTAGAAAAACGCCGAATACTGAGCCATTGAAAAGGTAAAATGTGTAAAGCCTTAAGAACGCTGGTAAAGAAGATAATTATCTATTTTCGTACGTAGAACAAAAGACTCAATAGATATTTCTCTTGTGTATTAAAATTTGATTTTTTTTTCAATCAGGAGTTATATTACAAAATTAGTTTTCGAAAAACTTTACGAAAATTAATGAGCACATGTTTTATAAATATTTCAGGGCATTTAAAATAAATTCTGTCGTTAGATGAAGAAAAAATAAAATTTAATTAAAAACAAATAGTTAATTTACATAGAGATCAAATAACTCATTTATAGCTATAAAATAGTTTTTTAAATTATAGCTAAAAATTTGAGATTCAGACATTTGAAAAATTCTGTACTAAAATACTGTCTTTCAAATTCGAAAGTTTTGTGCGGCTTAAATGGCAAGTAAACTTGCCAATTGTCGTGACCAAATTAATTTTGCCTTTTTGTTTTTATAAATCAGGAAAACCGATGCGGACTTGAAAACATGCGGAATAAAAAAACATGAATTTGACGTTGTGAATTTTTTGAAAGGGTAAATATTAATGTTTTTTAAACGAAGAAAACCATTTGAAACGGAAACGTACGATGATGAAGTGAAATTTTTTTGTCCTTTTCTAATTCGATTTGGTAAGCGGATTCTGCCGGTTCAAAATGCGAAGAACTGTAACGTTTTTTCACCCTTCTTTCTATTCCACTTCCAAATTTAACCCTTCACTGCACTACGTGCCATATCTGGCACATACCTAAAAAAATTATAATTTTCATTATGTGCCATGAATTTTGCTAATGTGATCACTATAACTGATCAAAAACAATCCAAAGAATGGAATAACACTTATTTTGTCCATGTCAGAGGGTTGCATTAGACAAAAAATTTGTTCTTCGGAAAAAAAAAAAAAAAATCGCTCAAACTATTAAGGTAAAATTTACTTTCATTATTTTTAGAGTACTTAAAAATATTAATATAAAAAAATTTGCACAGTGTTAAGCAGATAAAATTAATTAAATTAAGCTCATTTAGTTTAAAAAAATAGCAATACAATTTTTTAAAACCCTAATTGTGTACATGGTACACACCATTAAAATATCAAATTTTAGTTGAAAATTTTAAATTTATTTATTTATTACTATTTTTCCCCTTAATACACCGATATATAGATTTCAAATAATTTTTTTCATAAAAATAGAAAAAAATCGTTCAGTGAAGTGTTAAGACTATTTCCAAACGTTCAACGATCGGCTACAGAACGCCATTTTGCGATGTTCATTACGGTGATTATTAATCCCAGTTACTAATTCATATATTTACTGTACGGAACGCTCTGTATGCGAGTAATGCTCGCACTTGACTGATAATTAATTAATATATCCGCTACTCGGCTAATTATTAAAAAATCCCTGCCAGCCCGGCCTACAGGCAGAGGTAGATTTCGAAGTTAAGTATACTAATTTCACCAACAAAAACTAAATCATTATTAGATATAAATCCACTTTAACAGTTTTATCTGTCTGCTTTTGACGAGTTTTTATTTCATTTTTTATAAAATAGCTGGTTTTATCAGAATCATGTTAAGGCGATATTAAGAATATATTTTTCCATACTCAACAACTCGAATTTTTCTGGCACATTTTCAGATTAATTTTTAATAGTAATAATAAAAAAAAAATATGAAACATGCTGACCTGATTTTTAAAACGATTTATAAGCGACCTGTGTTTTTATTTTTCTTTCAATTAATTAAAACTTGATTAATAAACAATAATTTTTCAGTAGGGCAATATTTTTCGTTTCTAACACAATCGCTTCGGGAAATTCTGTTCAAGATGCCCACTTTGACATCATTTTTTGAAATATATTCTGCCTCTATCAAAAAATCGATCATTACTGTACATTATATAGTTTCTGATTAAGAGAATCTAGCAATTGGATGCGTTTGAGAGCAAAAATGAATTTAAAAATGAGTAAGAAAATAGACAGTTTGGATTTGAATGCACCCTTAATAAGATGATTTTTTTCTTCAACCGCTATGTAATTTTAATTTGTTATTGCTTAAGAATTTGTTTAAGAATTGGCCCTATCACAAACTTGTCTGTATAAATGTTGAAGACAATATTAAGAAGATATATGATAAATTCATGGAGATTTTACATCTTGTGAATTGACGGAGTTATGAAAATTTTTCTTCTTCAACCCCCCTTTTTTAGGTGCGTTCGTAATTATATAAATACGTAGCACCTATAGTCGTCGTTCAGTCCGTCCGTCCGTCTGTCCGTCCGTCTGTCCGTCTGTCCGTCTGTCCGCATGTAACAGAGCAAAAACTACCCAACCGAATGGTCTGAAATTTCAAATATAAGATTGTTGCAAAATTTTGTCGAGCCATTTTGAATTTTGTGAAAATCGGATGTATAGTTTAATTACAGGGACAGTCAAAAGTTTTTCTTTACATTACGGCCAATGGGAAAAATTATTGAAAGAGCATTTTAATGTTATTAGAGCCTTCCGAATGATCTGAAATTTTAAAGATATAACTGTTGCAAAATTTTGTCGAGCCATTTCAAATTTTAGGAAAATCGGATGTATAGTTTAATTACAGGGACAGTCAAAAGTTTTTCTTTACATTACGGCCAATGGGAAAAATTATTGCAAGTGCATTTTAATGATATTACAGCCTTCCGAATGATCTGAAATTTTAAAGATATAACTGTTGCAAAATTTTGTCGAGCCATTTCAAATTTTAGGAAAATCGGATATATAGTTTAATTACAGGGACAGTCAAAAGTTTTTCTTTACATTACGGCCAATGGGAAAAATTATTGCAAGTGCATTTTAATGATATTAGAGCCTTCCGAATGATCTGAAATTTTAAAGATATAACTGTTGCAAAATTTTGTCGAGCCATTTCAAATTTTAGGAAAATCGGATGCATAGTTTAATTACAGGGACAGTCAAAAGTTTTTCTTTACATTACGGCCAATGGGAAAAATTATTGCAAGTGCATTTTAATGATATTACAGCCTTCCGAATGGTCTGAAATTTTAAAGATATAATTGTTGCAAAGTTTTGTTGAGCTATTTCAAATTTTAGGAAAATCGGATGTATAGTTTAATTACAGGGACAGTCGAAAGTGTTCCGTTACATTACGGGGAATGGGAAAAATTATTGCAAGTGCATTTTAATGATATTACAGACTTCCGAATGGTCTGAAATTTTAAAGATATAATTGTTGCAAAGTTTTGTTGAGCTATTTCAAATTTTAGGAAAATCGGATGTATAGTTTAATTACAGGGACAGTCAAAAGTGTTCCGTTACATTACGGGGAATGGGAAAAAATTATTGGAAGTGCATTTTAATGATGTATCAGACTATGCGATTTATGAAGTGCAAAAAAGTATACATTCAGTACAATATGGGGTGCAAAAAATAATTATAAAACTAGTTATAGTACGAACGCACCTCATTTGCCACGTTTGACGAGCAATTTCCAACTTGTTGTTTTTGTTTTCGTTTTTTTTTTTTTTTTTTTTTTTTTGGTACGAATTGGTCCTATCAAAAACTTGTGAATATAAAAGTTGTAGATAATATTAAGGAGATGTATAATAAAATTATTGGATTTGATATCTTGAGAATTGACGAAGTAAGGAATTTTTTTCTCCCAAAAACCCTATTTTTTGCGCCCCTTGAGCCTATTTTAAATTTTATCAAATATCTGTGACGCATGAATTTTTGGCGCTATTTTTAGAAGTAATAAAAACTTTAAACTGATTTGATATGTACAAAAATTAAGAAGTTATGGGTTTTTTTCAGTTTTCACAAAACCCCTCTCTATTTCCATCCCCTTTGTCCGCTTTTGCCCATTAACGAAGTTGACCGAGATTTTATGCCCCTTGATTTTATGTATCAGTTTGGAAGAGATTTGTGCAAAATTGCGGAAGTTGTCGTGTCCAGAAGAAAGTTATAACACAATTGCTTCGGGAAATTCCGTTCAAAATGTCCACTTTGACATAATTTTATGAAATATATTCTGTCTCTATCAAAAAATCGACAATTGCGGTACATTATATAGTTTCTGAATAAGCGAATCTACCAATTAAATGCGTTTGAGAGCAAAAATGAATTTAGAAATGAGTCAGAAAATAAGCAGTTTGGATTTGAGTGCATCCTTAATGCAATGATTTTTCCAACACAATCCGCTTCGGGAAATTCGGTTCAAAATGCCCACTTTAACAGCATTTAAAAAAATATATACTGCCTCTATCAAAAAATCGACCATTGCGGTACATTATATAGTTTCTGAGTAAGAAAATGTACCAATTGGAAGCCTTTGAGTGCAAAAATGAATTGTAAAATGAGTCAGAAAATACGCAGTTTGGATTTGAATACACCCTTACTTAGATGATTTTTTTCTTCAACCGCTATGTATTTTTATTTTGTTTTTGCTGTAAGAATTGGTCCTATCCAAAACTCGTCTATATAGATGTTGTAGACAATATTAAGAAGATATATGATAAATTCATGGGGATTTTATATCTTTTGAATTGACGGATTTATGGATTTTTTACTTCTTCAAACCCCCTTTTTGTTTTAGTTTTTAATTTTTTTTTTTTTTTTTTTTTTTTTTTTTTTTTTTTTTGCAGTACGAATTGGTCCTATCAAAAACTTGTGAATAGAAGAGTTGTAGATAATGTTAAGGAGATTCGTGATCAAATTAATTGGATTTGATATCTTGAGAATTGACGAAGTTATGAATTTTTATCTCCCAAAAACCCTATTTTTGCGCCCCTTGAGCCCATTTTTAATTTTATCAAAAATCTGTGATACATAAAATTTTGGCCCTATTTTTAGAAGTAATAAAAACTTTAAACTGATTTGATATGTACACAAATTAAGAAGTTATGGGGGGGGGGGGTTCGGTTTTCACAAAACCCCTCCCTATTTCCACTCCCTTGGTCCGATTTTGCCCATTAACGAAATTGACCGAGATTTTATGCCCTTTGATTTTATGTATCAGATTGGAAGAGATTGGTGCAGAATTACGAAAGTTATCGTGTCCAGAAGAAAGTGATATATATAGATAGATAGATAGATAAAGTTTTTACTGAGGGTGGTTTTGGGTTCTAGGAGTCATGATCGGTGTAGATCTGCAAAAAATTTTCAGAAATTCCAACATAGGAACGATCCCAATAGGTAGTATTTCATAAGAAATCTACCTAAAAAAAGGGAAATTTTAAGTGTCAGTTGCTTTCGACACAGAATTTGACTATTATCATGCAAATGGTCATACCTTCAGACCTTCGTGCGGTTGATTTTCTTAGCCATCACCAAAAGACAGACAAACATAAACATATTTCTTTAATTACTATAGATAGTGGATTAAATCTAGCGTTATATTGAAAAAATCCATATAGTTCTCAATTATTACGTTATTCTTTAAAATTTACATTTTAGGAAATAGGTCTCTCTGAAGATGTCGATTCATCAATTTGATTTAAAATTTAAGTATATTTTGAATCAAAATCTATTGTTTAAAAGATTTTATTTATTTTATGAGAAAGCTGTGCTTTTTTCAGAAATCATATATCTGACATTTAGCATGTATAAAGTTTTCTGTTAATTTCGCGACAAACGCAGAAGATTGTCTGTAGACAATAAGAGGAATAACCAGTGGAATTGGATTGAACCTAACGAAAAAGACAGGCTTCCGCTGTGCTTTACACGTATCTCTTTTTTTCAGACCGTTATTGTCAAGTGATGCTCGAATGCATGTGCGTGAAAATAAAATCACGTGACTAAAAGGTTTAACGTGAAAGGCAGTGCAGCAGGCTGTTCTTTTCGTTAGATTCAGATTGGAATATAGCGAGACAAAACACTTATTTAATCATAAATACAGGGTATTGTACACATTAATCAAATTAGGATTTTCGTTAATAACTTTCAGAAACAAATATTGATTGAACATCTGACGTTACTCATCTTGCTTTGTTTGAAATGCTATATTATTATGATTGTCGTGTAGAAATCTACACAACAAGGCTTGTTATTAATTTAACTAATTAAATAATTTTCGCACGATCCAATAACATTTAAAAATAATTGAATTCTCGGAAAATAATTCTTTAGTAATTAATTTATACAATAAATTAAAATAACATAAAAAATACTCCAAAATTAAAGTATATTAAAATGAATAATTATATAATGCGTAATAAAAATAAAAATATATATGTTGTTTGGTATTGGTATGTTTAGAAAAAAATAAGGAATATGAATTGTGAATTTATTTTGTATTAATATTGAAAATTAAAAATTTCGAATTGTAAATATTTAAATGTGCAAAAACAGAGTAATAAAATAAAACTCCCCAAATGAGACCAGACAGAAAATAGGAAATTACAGATAAAGCAAACAGTACTGACGCCAGACTTGGACAGAAAATGTATAGCGAAAGAATAGAAAATTTACGATGTTGAAACCATAAATTTTCTATCAATTAAGATGGTTTTACAACACTCGACGTGGGTGGTGATTCCCATGAGAAACCTGATGCAAGGGGCAAAAATTAAGTTAATGCTATGCAGTGAAAATAAATGGGCACGCCCATAGATGGGGATGTTTAGAGTACCAATAAGGGACCAGGAGTAGACTCCAATCAGAATGACAGCTCTGGGTAATTTAGCCCTCCCAAAAAAAATAATTGGATCTTGGAAGATGGAATGAGAGAAGATTATTAAGTCTTGTGTCGCGTCCTCAAGAGGTTCTATAACATTTTTAAGATGTGACTTCCTCTAACAATCCAGATACTTCAACATTTTACATCAAGTTCCTTCGCAGCAAATTTTAAGGACAACACAAAAATTAGCGATGGAAATGAGTGCTGAAAGCAGACAAGTCTTTGAAAATAAATTGATGCAGAAAAAAAGGAAATGATGATGGAAATTAATGCTGAAAGCAGACTTATCCTTGTCAAGATCTATTGACGAAGATCGCTGAGAGCAGACAAGTCTTTGAAAATAAATTGATGCAGAATTTTACAGAAGAATTCCCCTGATTTGAAGATATAAGTTCAGTGGATAGTAGAGAGATGTATGAAGTGTCTGCAGATTTTGCCAATGAAAGCGTACATTGTGGAGTTGGAGCTCGAATAATTTTCATGCGTCATAGAGTGCCTAAAGAAAGTGAAATTGGTTGTTGAAAGATCCCCATGAACTCTACATATATAAAAGAAAAAAAAACTTTATGCCCAGATGAACTCATTTGTGTTTGCTTTGGATTCCCTGAACTATACATATAAAAACAAGGAACTTTATGCCCCGATGAACTCATTTGTGTTTGCTTAGGATTCCATAAACTATGATAGAACTGTATAACTTGGATGATTACAGAAAAGATCGAAGTCTATTTGGGTGAGAAATTCCTTATATTTATTTAAATATATATTCGTGGCTATTGTTTTCATGTTTTCTTATAATGTGTACATTTAATATTAAGCAACTAATTTTCTAAATTTTCAATAAGTACATAATCTTATGTCATTGAATATTATGATTAATTGTGATAAAGATTTTAATGATAACGGAAATATTATCTTTCCATAAATAAAATTTTGATTAAAATTTTGGCAAAAGCCCCATCATCGGATCGTGCTGTGAACGAAAGGGCAAGTATAAGATAACATAAATTAATAAAAAAAATAAGTAACAAAATATAATTTTGATGAAAGTTTTGCTGTTCTAATGAGAATGGAACTATGTTATATTCTGATAAAGATAATAGATAATTTGAATCTTAATTTGAAAAGATTATTGTGATATAACAAATCATATTTGAATCATGAATTTTATATAAATGAAAATAAAGTTTGTTTATGTATGTATACTTAGGGGAGACCGGGGGAATGCCGCCAACCCGGGTTATGCCGCCACCCCACCTAGTTTAAAAACTAAGGGCAGTTTGAGATAGTGAATGTGCCTGCACTATAGCGGCCAACAATATAAACAGTGCCTAAAGTGAGAGTGACTTTGCTGTACGTCGTTCATTTGTTCTAGTGAAAAATGTAGTTTTCATCTAGTTTCTTATTATTTTGGAGCTTAAAATGAGTAGAGATAAGCACCTTTTATTGTAACATTAAGTATTTAAGGTAATATGACCCGTAATCTACATGCATTCGCCGACATTTTGATGCAATGTGTTGAATAAGTTCGGTTCTTCTTTCGGCTTTGCTTGGGGATTTCCGCCATATTGTCCTCTCGGGGTAATGCCACTGCCATGCAAATCGGATGAGAAATGGCCTCATTTCAATGTAGTGGAGCCGATTCAGCAGAGTGACTTTTTCAATATGAAGTAAATTGTAAGCTTAACCATTATTCTGCTCAATTACATTGCTTTCTAACTATTTTCAGTAGGTTGTGTGTTTTCTAGTATCCATTTGATGCATGTACTAGGTCATTAAAGAGTGGCGGCATTACCCCAGTATAGTGGCGGAATTACCCCAGTGTCCTGGGTAATCCCGCCACTGTGCAGAGGTTTAAAAAATATTTTTTATGTATGCTTACTTTACAGTTATGATTACAGTTAAATTTATACAGATACTAAAGATCATGATTCAGCTTTAGAATTTTTACTATTAAAAAATAAACATTTTTTCGAGGTGAAAAAATTTAAATTCCCTTAAGGTGTCGCTATTCCCCCGGTCTCCCCTATATGTCTTTCCTTTGTACTCCTTCCTTGTTCCCTTTTAGATAATATTCATAATTTATGGTATCTAAAGAACTAATATTTTGAAATTATTAGAATTGGACGTTTCTCTATGCCACCTACAAGTTCGATATTTCCATTTCAACGTTAACCCGTTTGGGACGAGCGACCGGTATTCGTGCCGGCCTCGTTTGCACTTTCATCCCGCGCGACGGGTATACGTGCCGGCGTTTTTGGCACTCACATCCCGAGCGACCGGTATTCGTGCCACACAGTTGGAACGTTTTATTCTAGAAAGTTTAACTCAGAAAAAAATTTTCTTAATCAAATTTGAATATACATTTGGGAAGAACATATTTCCTTCTGTCTAGGAAACAAATGGAATCTATTAATATATTTTTAATACATGTCAATTTAATTTTTTCCCGAAAATGGCTGCAATGAAAAAAAGAGTGTTTATTTCACATGCACCTATTTATGCTTCCGAAACGTGATTTTCTTTCTATCATAAATCTTTTATGCGTCAAATGAAACTTTATTTTTTGTTTATCAGGAATTTTTCTACGTCACTTGGGAAAAGGAATAGTTTAATCAGCTGATCAACTCTAAGCTTATGACGTAAGCTTCACGTACGCATCCAGTTGATTCATTTTCAATTACTTCTTTTCTACTTTTTATCTCGATTGGAAATAATTTATTTGTACATCGCAGTGATTTATAGTTTCGGACTTTCGTTCATTTAGGAGGAAAGCGGGAGGCCTATTTGTGTTTTTATTTTGTTTCAACAAGGGCTGCTACGTAGTTTAAATATTTGCGGATGCTTGTTCAAAATATTTTCTGCACCGTCAAGTCAAGAAAACGTTTGTGTGCTCTTCTTCTTTTTTTTTTCCCTTCAATAATTATTCATACCGTTTCAAATAATTCCGTCTTAAATTATCTACATTTAAGTATCTTATTTTACAAACTCATTAAAATATCTAAAAACGCAAGTATTTGACTGAATATATGGAATAGTGAAAAACATTTAGTAAAAGAAAAGAAAATGTATGGAATTTATGTATTTTCAGAAAGTAAACTTTAAGAGGGTGGTGTGATTCTAACACAATCATTGAACTCTGACATTTTTATAAATGTTCGCAAATTTTAAAGTTAATAGTTTCAATTAATAGTCAGTTTGCCCCTTATAATTGAATACATTTATTTGATTTCGTTAATATTTCCATTTTATAAAATATTTTTAATAATAACGGTATTTTTTTTTCAGTATATTTAAAATTATTATTCAGTTTTAGAAATTATTAAAAATAATATTCAATACTTTTAACCTCATAAATTTATTTATATGTTTAAATATATATATGTGTATAATATATTAAAAGATGTTTATACAGATATTTTAACATAAAGAAATTTTTAGAAGAATGTATTTTAAGTTATTCAAGTTTACTCATTATTATCAAACATTCTTTATTTGATATTTCGTTTTATTATACGTTACAATATGTACTATTTCTTTTATTTTCAAAAATATTTTTACCATCGACAACTTTTTAGAAATGTTTATTTTAAAAATTTAAAGTATAACTCTATTTTACTTATTATTTATATTCAATACTTTTTATTTTATAGATATTTTATGATTGATTACATATTTAGATGTAAATTTTGAATTTTCACAAATATTTTAAATTAAATTATTTTTATTTTTGAATAAGTCAGCTTTTTAAAAATACTTGTCTTATTTACGGAATGTGTTAACAATTATTTAGAAACAAAACTATTATTTTTTTAAACAAAACTAACCTTTATTTGAGCAAAACATTTCATATGTTGCTGTATTAAATGAACGTAAGTGTTTTGTAATCATATAATATTATTTTTTAAACTGAAAAACGTGTTTAAAACATGCATTATATTTGTTTAAAAAGTCATTTTTACATTAAAATATTCGAGAAAATATTTCAAATTTTTGTGTAAAATAATAACTTATTTCATGTATGTGCATTTCAAAATGTTACATGGAAAAATGAATCTTTTATAATTTTTTGAAGAACTCTTTAGAACTCTTTACAAGAGTTAGGCTTAATTTCGCAAAATCCTTCGGCCCAGAAGAAGAAATCAAATTTTCCCGCTCCGTCCTCAGATGCGCAGTTCTGAATGCGCGCGCCTTCGTGAACAGGTTAAATAAGGCGTCCTTGAGTTATTGTCAAAGTTAATTTTATTCCAAATTTTTCTTCTCTCCTAATTTATTAATTAACATTATCCCATTTGATCTTTTCACAACGCAGATCGGGATAACTGATTCTATTGTACTAACCATTTTACTGTCGCGTGACCCTGTGTGTTGTGACGTCCAAATCGTCACAACAATGATAAGTACCAGACTAATGCAGTCGAAGTTACTGTGCGAAATGGAAATTACTGCCCAAAATGTGGAGCTTACAGCTCCTGTTCTGTCACGCATAATGAAAACTTCTAGCACCTTTCTTTGATGTTATCAAGTGCAGTACAAAGGAAAGTACGGTTCTTAAAGTTATTTCAGAATATAGTTTTTTTAAACGTTATTAATGGAAAACCAAGTTTGTTTAAAGATAATCACTCTGTATTTTTGACTTAATAAGTGGTTTGAGAATCTAAGCTCCATTGCAATTTCTGTTATACTTTATTGTTACTTTTGTTATCCCTGTATATAATTATAATAATATAATATATTTATGACCTCTCTCTAATAACAACTTTTATTAAGTTTAAAATACATAAATATTGCTTAATATGACCCCCCCCCCCCCCCAAGAAATTGGAATTTACACTATTTAGTTGCTTAATTGTTTCGTAAGCAATATGTACCGAGAAGGATGATTTTTAGAACTCGAAATACATATAGCCTTATGTGTGATCGTTAACGGCTATTTTAAGTGTTTTATTAGCTTTATTTTATTTTAATAAAGATCATATGCAAATAAAATAATTTATTTCAAAATCTTTAATACATTAATGGCAAATTTTTAACTTGTGAAATCTAAAGTAAAAATAAAAAAAAACGTATAAACAAAAATGAGCCGACAATAAAGGAAAACATTATTTTTAGCAGAATAATTCTTAAATATTAATTCGAAAATAATGAACAGAATATTTACGCTGAATACGCAATCGAAAAAATAATTCAAAAAATATTCTTTTAAATATCCAATACTTTCTCTAAAATACTGACATTTTGTAAAATCTGTAACGAACGTCAACTTCAACAGCTGTGAAAGAAACTTTATTAAAAAAACTATATAGTCTTTCTTTTCGTTTTTCAATTGTAAAATTTTCTTCAGAGAAACTGAAGGAACTGTTAAATTTAACTACGAATGGATATCTCAATAGGTTAAATTCTTTTCAAAATAATCTCAGATTTAACCGTTTATGCTCCGACTGTGCTTCAAAGTACCATTCAAATAACTCGTTATAAAATTAATTTAATGTTTAAATGAATAGTATTACACTTTAGAATGAGTTATAGATACTTTACTTTATCTTAGTCCAAAAGCATTATTGGTTGCACAAAAGAAAAATATTTTTAAAAAGGATGATTTCTTTTTCATTTGCATCCTTTCAACTTTCTTGACGTTGAAAGTTTGTTTTAGAAAAGTTTAATTTCGAAAATATTACTATATTACTATTGCAAGAGCTTTATATTTGAACATTTCCGAATTCTGTAAATTACTAAAAAAAATATTTTAAATAAAAGATCTGAGTGGATTTATAAATATTGCACAAAATCCCTATAAATTCAAATTTAGTTTGTTAATTTTAATTGCCAAAATCCTTCTAAAATTTATTAAATGTTTGTGTAAATCTTCTAATGTAGTTTCAAAAAGTCACGAAAAATATTTTAGAAGATGGAATTTTCCTGAATTCATAATTTGGGACATAAAGGGTTAAATTATTTCTCAACCTATTTTTAGGTGTGTATGTAATTATATAAATACGTAGCACCTATACTCGTTGTTCGGTCCGTCTCTCTGTCTGTCTGTCCGTCCTCATATAACAGAGCAAAAACCACCCAACCGAATGGTCTGAAATTTTAAATATATAATTACTGCAAAATTTTGTCGACTCATTTCAAATTTTATGGAAATCGGATGTATATTACAGGGACTGTCCAATTTTTCAGTTACATTACGGCCAATGGTAAATGATTATTTAAAGTGCATTTTAATGATGTTACAGCCTTTCGAACAGAATAAAACTGATAGGCACTTATGAAGGGCACTAAGATATTAAATTCAGTGTAATATGCGGTGCAAATGGCATTAAAAACTACAAATAATTAATAACTCAAAAATAAATTGAGATGCAATTTTCAAACAAATTGCTTTTAAAAGTACTTTTTTCCTATACGACGGTGTAAAAATTGTAAATTGCGATGTTTAGAAGTTTAAAAACTTGCACTCGATTATAATCAGTATTTAATCGTACAATGATATACCTGTTTCGTTTTATGGGTGGATTATAGTTGGGTGTAACTTTTTTGTTGTTGTTGTTGTTTTTAGTGACGACGCTTTAATTTTTTGTCTGAAAGAAATAGCATATCGAGGACTAAATGCAAATATTACTATTTTGAAATTGTAACATTAAATATAAAGACCCATTCAAAGGCTGTGTTCGACCCAGTTATGCATCCGTTATGAATGCAGCGACATTTTTAAATTATACATATAAACTCTTTATAAATTTATAATGTTTAGATAAACGATTATCATTAAGTAAAATTACCAAGTCATGAAAAATGCATTGCGACGAATTTTCATACAAATGTTCTTAAGAAAAAGAAACTTCTAGATAATATACGAATGCATTAGGATATACTAGGTGTTTGACGTCTGTTACACAATCTTTATCCATTTCTTGAATTTTTGTTTCACATTTTCCGATTAGTAGTATTGGCTTTATTTGATGCTTATTTGATGGCTTAAGGGATAAATACAATCTACGACGTCTTACAAATCACTGACTTTTGATAATTGTTTTAGAAAGTCCTATATAGCGGAATAAATGTTGGTTTGAAGATATTATATGCATTTTAAACGCCATGAACATATTTTTTACGGATCCGTACTTAAAAAGTACATCGGAACCATTATAATATCACTTATAATATTGTCTCTCTGTCCGTATGTCACAGCCATTTTACTCTTAACCCTTCACTGCACAAGTTTTTCTATTTTTATGAAAAGAAATTTTTTGAAATCTATATATCGGCCTAATAATGGGGAAAATAGTAAAACAATTATTTTTCAAAGTTTCAGGTAATTTTTTTTATTTTATGGCGTGTACCCTATGTACACAATTAGGGTTTTGAAATATTGTATTGCTATGTTTCACAACTAAATGAGCTTACATTAATTAATTTTATCTGATTAACACTCTGCAACATTTTTTATATTAATATTTATAAGTATTCAGTAAAAATAACGAAAATAAATTTTACCTTAATAGCTTAATCGAAATATTTTTTTGTTTCTGAATAACAAATTCTATTTTTTTGTCAAATGGAGCCATCTTACATGGACAAAATAAGTGTTATTCCATTCGTTGGACTCTTTTTGATCAGTGATATAGATCATATTGGCCAAATTCATGGCACATAATAAGAATTACAGTGTTTTTAGGTATGTGCCAGAGGTGGTACGTGGTGCAGTGAAGGGTTAAACTATGGAACGTGGAAAGTTCAAATTGGCTAAAGTAATAAAGGCTATTAACCCACATATTTCCGGATTATTAACCATTTACAAATATATTTACGAAAAATGTAGAGGGGTTAAGTAAGTTCTTTGAAAAGAAAATATTTTCATTGTATATCGTTGGAAAACTTTCGTAACGCCGAACTCAAAAATACATTTCTTTTAATTTTATGTGTTATGTTTTCAGAGATATCGTCGAAAATGTAATGCAAAAATACTTTCTCCGCTCTATTTACAAATCTGCTAAAACTAATTTTTTGAAAAAAATAAGGACAATAGAAATTAATTTAAACCTTGCAAAAAAAACTATAGCGTGTACTACATTTGTACGATTGCTCTAGGTCCCATAGATTTTGAGAAAATCGCATTTTTGTCTTACATCATTGTAGGATAAACTTGACTCGTATTTAATAGATCTTCGGACATTAGGAGTCACAACACATAAATTCAATTCAATTTTATACCCAATGGTATAATCTTGTTTTACTGCTGAATTTTTGAAAACGTGAAATAGATCACATATGGCTTCTGTTAGTTCTGATGCAAAAGAACGCCTGGATAATATAGTCAAGTTTCTGAAATCGGAAGTAGAAAGTAATTGGAGAATTAATTTGGCTGTGTCAAGTTTTGCTTTCGTGAAAAAAGAAGGTAATGAAAGCTTTAGGAAAAAGAAATGTCACAACGATGTTATTAAATATTTACCGACTGCTGCTACTCTATTAACAACTTCTTATAAGGCAGATTTAAAGAAAAATTGCGTTTTCTGCAACGGAAGACATGTGAATTTAGAAAGCTTTTCATCACGGAAGATGAGTTTTAATGAAAAGCAGGATATATTGAAGAACAAAATATGTTGTTTTTTATGTCTGGATTCAGGTCACACAATGGAAAACAATGTAAAGCTATCCTGAAGTGTTTCATTTGTGATTAAAAAAAATATCTGTGATGTGTCAAACTCTAGATGAAAACAAACTGAATGAAAACAAAGAAGAGCAAAGATCGTCTGGAAAAGGATTAAATATGGTAAATTTCAATAGGAATCCCAAGGTCCTTCTTTGTACGCTGAAGGCAACAATCAATTTCGACAACAAAAAGAAAGGTTTTCGACTGATATTAGGCTCAGATCCACAAAGATCCGATATTTTAAAATATTTATCCTCAGAAATATAGTATTTACCTGTTCGAGAAGAAAGGGTTGTTCATTCTCTTTTTGGCGGAGTCAAAACAAAAGATTATAATCATAATTACTATAACAGGGCTGTCCAACTGCAAAAAGACCACGGGCCAGAATTCTGGTCATTGATCACCTGGCGGACCGCAGTTTGAAAAAGTTGAACAATAACCTCTTACCTCTTGTACAATAACAATTAATAGTTTAATTATTAATTATAAAACAATGGAACAAAAGGATTATAAAATAATTCGCTTACATTTTAATGGGAAAACTAAGGCCGATCAGACTTCTTTACAAGAGCAGGAATGTCAACATCTATGTTTGTCATTGCCAGCCGAAGAGAGTCTAACAATGAACTGTCGGAGAGAGAGTTCCAATGACGATTCTTGATAAATTTCATCGCCGAAAAAGCACTTTCTCATAAATATGTGCTCCCAAACATGGAAGTTATTTTCAGTCTTAAGTCATGCAGATTTGGAAATCGTTCAGTTGGAACGAACTTGAAGAACTCGGGGCCCCCTTTTGGTTCTTTTTTGAAAGAACGGGTCAGCCTGGAGATCACAGAGCTCTAATTGTAGGTTGGCCGGTTGTTCTTCAATGCTTGCTGTGACTGGATTACTAAACAGAGCCACGTCATTCTTGATGCTCTCAAAATCTGAAAATCTCATGTTGAATTCATCAATAATAGTCTGAAACTCAGGGCAAAATTCAGAAAAATCCAACACTTCCTCACACTTTGACGCCAAACGACTGCAGCTGGCGAAGTGAGATAAGTTATTTTCCCCCAAAGTTGCATGGAAATTTTTCAACTTGTTTCTAAACCCATTCATGTGTGCCATTAGGTCAGACACCAGTTGGCCTCTGCCTTGTAGTTTTAAGTTCACATCGTTGAGGTGGCCAGTAATATCAGTTATAAATGCCAGGTGACGTGAAAAATCCATGCTTAAAAGTTCTTGTTCAAGGTTTTCTGATGGAGAAAACTGGTGAAGGAAAAGAGGGATTTCTTTTCTCAACTCGAAAAATCTCTTGAGGCAGTTTCCGGCACTAAGCCACCTAACTTGATTGTACATAAGCAGGTCTCCCTATTCTGCTTCAATTTCATCCAAAAAGTTACGGAACTGCCGATGCATAAGAGCCCTGTTGCCGCCTCTGATCATGTTGATGACTTTCACAACTTTTTGGAGGGTTTCAGTTTGCTTCACCGATTTCCCGCATAAAGCATGCTGGTGAATGATGCAATGAAGTGCAGGGCATTTCATTCCATTTTCTCTCAAACATCCAATCAATCCTATCTTTCGTCCTACCATTGCCTTTGCACCGTCTGTAGCTAGGACGGAACACTTTTCAAAACCTCCGACACTGTTGACCGCTTTCATCACTGCTTCAAATATGTTACTACCCTTTGTTGTGGAGTGAAGAAAACACATACCCTTTGTTGTGGAGTGAAGAGAACACATACCCTTTGTTGTGGAGGGAAGAGAACACATGATAAGGAGCTCCTCTTTTATCTCAAAGTCTTCGTTAGCAGTGCGAATGAAAATCAAGGGTTGACTAACGTCCGACTGGTCTGTACTCTCGCAGATACACAAGGAGTTATAGCAGCATTTTTCAATCTCGCAGGACAATTTCTGTTCTATTTGGTCAGCCATTTCTGCAACTCTTCGTTGGACGGTCTCATGAGAAGCTGGAACTGAATGAAAATGCTTAGCCATTTTGCTATCACCAAATGCTTTTGCCATTTCTACAGCACACTTTTTAACAACGACGCCATCAGTGTAAGGTTTTTTCGCTTTAGCAAGCTCAAGTGAAATTGCATACGAAGCATGCAAAGCATTGTACTGATCAGATTTTACTTGAGTAAACATCTCAGTTTGTTTTTGCAGATGTGATTTCAGTTCTGAAACTATCAGAGTTCTTGCTTCTCCTTGATATTTACTGTGGCTCCCTTCGTGAAGACTCGCGTAATGCCTTTTGAGATTATATTCTTCGCACACAGCCACAACTTGCATACAAATCAAGCACTGGAGTTTGCCGTTTCTATTCGTGATGGAATACTGGGTTTCCCAGCGGTCCTGGAACACTCGGTTCTCACTCCCTATCTTCCGTTTCTTACTCATCGTTGGAAGATGAAATATTCACAATTAATAATAAAATTATTTTTCACACGTTCCCAAAAATATATAGCTACGGTACAAGAGAAGTTTACTTCATATCCAAAATCTGCAGCCTTATCTGAAAACCTAACATTCGTCGCAACCAGTCAGATCAAGATCATTAATTGAAAGGAGCGGAGAGTTGACGAGCGCAAGCTCCCAATTTGTTTTTCGAAATAAACAAAGGCCGCGGTGTCAGCGTTTAACCAATTGCGGGCAGGTTTTGCTTACCTGAAATGTTTCTCTCTTCCCTCCCTGTCTCCCCCGCTAAGTTAGCCGAATTGCAGCCGTTTTTAGCTGCCAGGGTTAGCTGGAAGCGTAGCGGATTACTAATAATCAAGGAAAAGCACCTTTTTGGCGGAAAAAAGTAATGCGTGTGCAAAAATCAGTAACTTTAAACAGAGTATATTTCTAGGAATTTGTTTGAACACCAGCGTGCAGGGTAGGACTGCTTGACCTTGACCTGCAGATGTCATGTACCTTTTTCTCCCAATACAATGAAAGGAGTGAAAGAGCGATCAAGAGGAAACTTCGGAGACTTCGGTTTGAAAAAAGAAATATTCTGAATAAGAAGTTGGTGGGCCGCCAGTTGGACAGCCTTGTACTATAAGATACGATTCATCGATTTGAAAGTAAAATTTAAATGTAATTTTGAAGTTTTGGATCAAAACATTTCATGTGAAAATGTCACATCTGTAGGAATAGCATCCTTGTTTAACCCTTTCCGTCGCGAATAATTCTGTAATTCTGTTGAAAAACAGATGAAATGATAGATTGACACCAGAATTTATAAACAAATTTATTAGAAAATACAAACTTGATTATTTTCAAGTACGTTTATAAAAGGAAAATTTTAATTAAATATTCTGGGTGCCAGTAAAATAAAAATTAGCTGTCCTTTTTTAAGGATAACGCCCGCGAAAGGGTTAAAGAATTATCGGAAAAATGCATCAATTTGACGAATGTTAGTGACAGTACTGAATATATTCAAGTATTGATTGTAGCCGATCTAATGAGAAAATTATTCATACGTGGTAGACAAATATTGTCGCCTGGACTAGTAGCACAGGAAATATATTTAGGTTGGACCTTAAGAGGCCACACTAGTCACGGCTTGAAGTTCGAACGCTAATGATAAGTCTATGGCAACAATATTTTCAAATATCTTGCTTGATTTTTAATATTTTTAAATGATTTTTTTTGCACAGGATAGCTGAGGACTATCTGTTTACGGGCTATTTTCTACTTTTCCGATTTTCGTTGTAGTTTAATTCTCAGGATCCTGTCAATTTAGGATCCAGTGAAATTCGAGGTGTTGTGTCCTTTTTAGTCTTATAACATTCATATCAGCAAAATTCAGGAAATTTTTTTTAATAACAACGAAAATATAGAGTTTAAGCTTTCCAATAATATGCTTTCAATAGTTCTACTACAATTAGGCTGAGCAAAATTTGTAAAGATTTTGATGAAACATGTGTCAAAAACGGCCTCGTAATGATATGTTGCCCGCCCCATATCGGACATGAAAACACCGCCCTATTAAAAATCTGATTGGCTAAGACCGACACATTTTAGCAAATGGAAACTATTTCATATTTCCTTTGGTGTGATTGGATTATTGTAACGTGGTAAAATAGATCACTCCTATTTATACTTTGGATTTATTCTTTTCTACGATTATTGTTTAATTTTGACAAAATACTCTTGAACGAATGAAATATTTCAAATTCTATATTTCTATGAATAACGAAGGATATTACGCATTTACTTTGCATATATAAAATTTTAGAGCCGTATACAGGGAGGTAAAACATGTACAAGTTACTAGGGGACAAAATTTCAGCCCGAGTTTATTACAGTGTTGAATTCAGTCACTTTTATCCGGGAGGGATTTCCGAGGCTCCGGGGGGGGGGGGCATAATAGAGTTCTAGGGGGAAATTGCACTTTTTGACCATTGAAAATGCAAAATATCGAATCTTCCGGGGGGGACAACTCATCGCTCCGGGAGGTGGATGTCCCCCCCCGTGCTACCCCCTGAATTCAATATTGGTTTATTAAGTAAAACGGTAAAAAAAATAGACGCGTTGTTTTTAAAGTAATTTTAAGTTAAAATAGTTAACAAATAATAAAATTACGAAGTCAGAATTTGCTAGAACATGTTTGTGGACTGGCCAGGAGACTGGGTTTCAAGTTTCCTATTCTTGTATATGTATAAAATATTCGACAATTTAACATTTTAATTTCGAAAAACAGTTTTTTTAATTAAAAATCAGCAGAACTTAAAGTTGGTAAGTTTTAAAGATTGTTAACTTTAAAATTGTAGATCAACTTGTTCAAATTTTTAAAGAAATACTTTTAATATTCATTACTTTAATATTTATTATTTTTAAGGGGACAGTACACCTTTAACAGTCGAGAACGAAATTTGTCCTGTGTGACACATCATTTTTTAAGAGCCCACTTCAGACACGAGAAGAAAGGAAAAGGTTAATATTAAGTCTATGGGGGCGTTATTTTGAAATTTCTCGCTTTGATTTTAATATTACTGAATGATGTTTTTTGCACAGGATAGCTGAGGGTGATCTACAACCAGGCTAGTTTTTACCTTTTCGATTTTTGTTTCAGTTTTTTTTTTATATTAGGATATTTTAAATTTCAGAACGGATTCCAACCGGTTATGAAAGTAAAAGTATATATATATTTTTTCAATAGCTGAAACCAAATTCGAAAAACTAAAAACTAGCCCGGTTATAGAGCGTCCTCAGCTATCCTATGCAAAAAAAATTCATTTTAAATTTTTAAAAAGGAAGCGAGATATTTGAAAATAACGCTCCCATAGACTTAACATTAGCGCTTTCATATTTTTCCCCGTTACTAGTGTTGGTTCTCATGTAACGTAAAGGTATTATTTTAACTGTTAGGAAACGGGAAAATTTATCATTAACTATAATAATGTAAAACTAAAAGTTATGAGACTATAAGGTAAAATATAGCATTTTATAAAAGTCTGTCAACTATCAAATTTATTTTTCAATACGTATTGTAACGGAATCCTGGTTTAAATGGAATATTTTCAAGATTCCCCTAAAAATATCTTACAATTGTATGTGCAAAGACGGAAAAAACCCACCTAAAACGGTATTTCGCACTTATTGTTTATGTTTTCATCTTACCAGGTTTATAGTGTCATGTTTTTAGCATGAGGGGGTCGAATTTTAATTACTATTAGGTCCCGCGTTTTTCTCTACGCCCTATGTATTTTCTATATGTATATCCAACGCAAAACTTTTGGACGGGTACTCAGATGTTTAGCACTCTCCAACATAGTTGAAAAATGTTTATGAGTTGGGCTTGACTGCTTGTCTGTCCGTACTCTAACTAGCGTACATATACTTGGATTGTGATGTAACTGAAATACGTTGTTGAAGTGTGTAATAATTTATACTTCATGACATGGACATTCAAAAGTATTCTTTTATATTATGGCCTATGTGGAAAAATCTTTTGCGGTGTATTTTAATGATGTAAAGCAATTTAAACATAAAATCTATGCACCTTATTGAAGTGCACAGGTTCGTGTACAGGGGAATTCAAAAGTACATTTCTTTATATTGTCGACCATGAAGAAAAAACGTTTTACGGCGCATTTTAATAATGTTTCTCTGTTGTAAACATAGCGAAATGGAAATGAATTCATGAGGTGTACTAACATGTTTGCTGAAGGAGTTGCAAAGCATTTATCATTCATTTACACTATCACAGAAAAGAATTCAGTTTTATTACAGAAAAAACTGCTCGCGGCGTGTTTTAGTTCTGTTTCAACATTTTAAACAAGATGAAATTCATATACGTTACTGTGGTTCACTACAAGATGCTTACATTAGAATATGATGTGAATCACATTTTATTTCATTTACAGGGGCACATAAAAGTTGCTGGATACAATACTGTATACGAAGTATTCTCTATTAGGGATGATTGCTAAAAGTCAGTTTTCACCTATGATATACTTTTTTAATACTAGATTATACATATGATTTCTATAGGCCGTGTATAGGGCTACGCAAAAGAACTAGGAAGAATTGCTGAGAATGAGAGTGAATTGCTATTTTTTTTTTTTATTTAATTCTACATTTTCAGGCTCAACTATATTTAGAAAGATGTGTTTGTAAAATATAAATATAATAATATACAAGGCTATTCAAAGAATTGGATGCATGCGCGCACCTATGAATGATAATTTCTGGAAGTACGATTTCAGTTGTTTTAAGCATGTTTATACTGCAATAATTTTGATCTTAACATGTTGCGTGTATATAAACTTGTTCGAATGCAAGGGCTGTACAAAATAATACAAATATACTGGCGTTAATTGGTAGAAATTGCTGAAAGTTTACTTTAATCTGCATTAATCGTTTTCTTATTATATTAAATTTTATCATTTTTTCATGCCGTTAAAATAAGCCTAAGAATATCCATTGAAGACTTTGTCATTTTAATTTTTCAATAATTTGAACAATTTAAATTTACTAAGATTTAACAAAAACTTAAAGTTAGTAAGTATTAAAGAATGTTTACTTTGAAAGTTTTGATCAACTTGTTTGAAACTTTAAAGGAATATTGTTAATATTTATTACTTTTAATATTTGTTATTTTTAACAAAAAAGTACACCTTTAACAGCCGCAGAAAATGCGAAATTTGTCCACATCTTTCTTTAAGAGCCCACTTCAGACACGGGAAGAGATAAAAACTCTAATTTTAAGTCTATGGGGGCGTTAATTTCAAATTTCTCGCTTTATTTTAATAGATTTTTGCATTGGACAGCTGAGGACGATCAACAACCAGGCTAGTTTTTACTTTTTCGATTTTGGTTTTAGTTTTTTTTTTTATAATATTAGGATAGTTTCAATTTCAGAACGGATTCCAACCGGTTCCGAAAGAAAAAACTAAATATAATAATATACAAGGCTATCCAGAGAATTGTATGCATGCACGCCTATGGATGATAAATTCTGGAAGTGCGATTTAAGTAGTTTTAAGCATGTTTATACTGGAATAAATTTTATCTTAACATGTGACGTGTATAAAATCTTGTTGCTAATGTAAGGGCTGTACAAAAGAATGCAAATACACTTCCGTTAATTGGTAGAAATTCCTGAAAGTTGATTTTCATCTGTATTACTCATTTTCTTATTATATTAATTTTTAGCATATTTTTCATGCCGTTAAAACATGCCTAAGAACATTGATGACTTTATTATATTAATTTTTCATAATTTGAACAATTTAAATTTACTAAGTTTTAACAAGAACTTAGAATTCGTAAGTTTTAAAGATTGTTAACTTTAAAAGTGTTGATCAATTTGTTCGAAACTTTAAAAAAAAAAATTAATATTTATTATTTTTAATATTTGTCATTTTTATGGGGACAGTATACCTTTAAAAGTCGCAGAAAATGCGAAATTTGTCCTGTGTAACATATTTTTTGTTAAGAGCCCGCTCCATGCACGGGAAGAAATGAAAATGCTAATTTTAAAGTCTATGGGGGCGTTATTTTCAAATTTCTCGCTTTGATTTTAATATTTTTGAATGATGATTTTTTTTTTTTTTTTTTTTTTTTTGCATGGATAGCTGAGGGCGATCAACAACCAGGCTAGGTTTAACTTTTTCGATTTTAGTTATAGTTTTCTTTTATTATGATAGTTTCAATTTCAGAACCGATTCCACAAGTTTGCAAAGTATAAGTAATTTTTTTTAAAAATATCTCTAACAAAAATCAAAAAAGTCAAAAACAGCCCGGTTGTAGATCGTTCTCAGCTATCCTATGCAAAAAATTTCATTTTAAAATATTAAAAAGGATGCGAGATATTTGAAAATAACGCTCCCATAGACTTAACATTAGCACTTACATTTTTTCCCCGTTACTACACTGTAAAAAAAGGACTAAATTACGGAAATACTACTGGCAATCTAGACGATAGTGCTATTTCCGTATTTTAATGGAACTTTTTCCCTTTAATTTACAGAAAAAATCCGTTAAATTCCAGAAAAAACGGAAAATTTTGTGTAATTTACCGTAAAATATCTCCTTTAAAATAAGGAAATAGTACTGGCATCTAGATTGCCAGTAGTATTTCCGTACTTTAGTCTTTTTTTTACAGTGTTGTGTGTGTTCTCAAAGGTAACCTAAAGATATTTTTTGTAACGGTAAGGAGACGCGAAAATTTATCATTAACTATAATAATGTTAAACTGAAAATAAGGAGACTGTATGGTAAAATATTGCATTTTATAAATGTCTGCTAGCTAACAAATTTATTTTCTGATACGTAGCTGTAACGGAGCCCTGGTTTAACGGAATTCTCATTATTCCCCTAAAAATACCCGGCAATTGTATCTGCAAAGACGCAAATAACCCATCTAAAAAGGTATTTCGCACCTATTGTTTATGTTTCCGTCTTACCAAGTTTTATAGTGTCATGTTCTCAGCATGAGGGGGTCGAATTTTAATTACAACTAGGACCCGCATTTTTCATGAACTCTGCCTTTTTCTTTGGAGGGAAAATAAAATTTGATGTCGATACGAGTGTGTTTCGAAAGGTTATCAGCCCGACAAAGAAAATAGAAAAATTTTGACAATATTTCATTTTTTTAACGTAGTTCCTTACAACTTATAAAATTTAAACCAACGAGTTTCCGACTTTTTATTATCTTCAGTATAATAAGCCTTATCTAACTTTGGAAATGAAGTGATGGTCTCTGCTTTACCCCCATATTTTGAAGTGAATTTCCGACTACCGAGCCATTTCTTCAGGCTTGGGAAAAGGAAATAATCGCTGGGAGCAAAATCCGGTGCATGTGGAAGCACTACAGAGCGTAGGTCATTGACTTTCATAGCGAAAACTACAGGCATGTGTTAACGAATGTGTTAAAGAACACTTTTTTTTTGCTCAGGTATGGACGTTTTGTCGGAATAAGCACTCTTTAATTGGTCCCGTAGAAATGCATAACACTGTCCGGTGACGATTCTACCTTTTTGCCGGTGGTCTATGGTCACCACACTTTGTGAATTCCGAAAACCGTATCCATGGCTTTTCCAGCAGATGGAACCGTTTTCACTTTCTTTGGCGCAATTTCAGCTGCTCTTTCACATTGTTTAGATTGCTGTTTCATCGCTAGTCAATAATGGCGGTTTCATGTTTCATCCACCGTTATAAGACGTTAAGAAAATCAGCAGATTGGTTAAGTTTTCTAACTTAACTTGAAATCACCATAGTCCACATTACTAAAGACAGTGGGCCATCTGCCTTCTTTTGAAAAAAAAAACGAACAGTGAAGATGGAGAAACTCATAAAATGATAAAGAAAGAGGGGGGGGGGTGAAGAAGGAGATCAATTTCACGAGGTTTAATTTGATTATGTTAATAAATGAAATGTTTTCATGAAGGAATTGTCAGCAGAAAGTTCACCCAAACCAGCATTTTATTGCAAAGTATATCTATACTAATATTATAAAGAAGTAAAGTTTGTTTGTTTGTTAGAGGTAATCTCTGGAGCTACCGAATCGATTTCAAAAGTAATGGTATCAAAATGATGGTGTTAGTCCAACTTAGAACATAGGTTATAATTTATGTCAGTGCCACTACCTCAAAGGGGATGCAGGAGCAAAAAACGTTCTAAAAATGCGATTTTTGCGTTACTGAAGGGCCTAAAAATATGAAATTTGGGATATTAGTTACTTATAAGATATAAATGATGTCTATGAACAGTTCTTAAACAATTTGAAATTTAAAAGGGATGAAAATGCACAAAAAGCGTTCTAAAAAACGTTCTAAATGGTAGTTTTTACACAATCTCAGGAAATACCAAACCGATTTAAAAAATATTGGTGTCAAAATGATGGTGACAACCCTTTCTGCAAGATTGGCTATGTTTTATGTTGGTGCCACTAAACCGAAGGGGGTGTAGGAGCAAAAAACGTTCTAAAAAACGTTCTAAATGGTAGTTTTTACACAATCTCAGGAAATAACAAACCAATTTAAAAAATACTGGTGTCAAAATGATGGTGACAACCCTTGCTCCAAGATAGGCTATGCTTTATGTCGGTGCCTCTACACCAAAGGGGGTGCAGGAGCAAAAAACGTTCTAAAAATGCCATTTTTGCGTTACTGAAGGGCCTAGATATATGAAATTTGAAATATTAACTACTTATTAGATATAAAGGATTTTTAAAAACAATTCTTAAACAATTCGAAATTTGAAATTGTGAAAATGCGTGAAAAGCGTTCTAAAAAACGTTCTAAATGGGGGTTTCTACACAATCTAAGGAAATACCAAACCGATCTAAACAATAATGGCGTCAAAATGATGGTGACAACCCTTGCTCCAACATGGGCTATGTTTTATGTCGGTGTCACTACACGAAAGGGGATGCAGGAGAAAAACGTTCTAAATTGCGGTTTTTGCGTTACGGAAGGGCCTAGAATCGTGAAATTTGGAATGGTAGTTAGTTATAAGATATCAATGGTCTCTAAGGACATTTCCTAAAAAAAAAAAAAATAAAGTATGTCAAAATGCACAAAAAGCGTTGTAAAAACCTTTCTAAATTGCGATTTCTATGCAATCTCAGGAAATACTGAACCGATTTCAAATATAATGGTGTACAAATGAAGGTGACAGATCTTTCTCCATGATAGGCTATATTTTATATCTGTTTTCACTACTCCAGAGGAGATGCAGGAGCAAAATGCGCGAAAAGCGTTCTAAAAACGTTCTAAATGCCGATTTGTCAGCAATATCTCAGGAAGAATCAAACTGATTTCAAACGTAATGGTAGGAAATTGATGCTGACAGCCTCTGCTCTTACATAGACGCTATTTTATGTCGGTATCACTAACACCTAGACGTTGCAGGAGCAAAAAAGCGTTCTAAATTTCGATTTTTGTGATCGGTAGTGGCTAGCAACTTAAAATTAGGCAAGGTACATATTTATTAGATATAAATGATCTTTAAGAACAGTTTCGAAAAAATTGGAAACTTAAAAAGGGGTGAAAATGCGCGAAAGCGTTCTGAAAACGTTGTAAATTGCGATTTCTACTCAATCTCTGGAATTACCAAAGCTATTTCAAAAGTAATGGTTGCAAATCAATGGTGACAGTCCCTGCTATAATATAGGTTATATTTTATGTTGCTGTCACTAACATCTGAGGGTTGCAAAAACAAAACATGTTCTAATTTGCGTTTTTTGCACAACTGAGGGGTCTAACACATTGAAATATGGCATCGTATTTACTTACAAGATGCAACTGATTTCTAAGAACAGTCGAAAGAAAATTCCAAATTTAAAAAGATGAAGTGAGCGAAAAGCGTTATAAATTACAATTTTTAAGCAAACTTATAAAATACCAAACCGATTAAAAAAATAATGATGACAAATTGTTGGTGATAGAAACTGCTCAAAAATAAGGTATAATTTATGTCTGTGCCAGTACCACCAGAGGGTTGCAGGAGCTAAAAAATTTCTAAATTACGATTTCTGTGATACTGAAAAGGCTAGAAACTTTAAATATTTCATGGTAGTTACTTATAAAATATAAATGCCCTCTAAGGACTGTCGAAAATAAATTCGAATGAAAAAGGGGTGAAGGGAAGGGGAGGTGCGAAAAGCGTTCGAAAAAAGTCCTAAATTACGAATTCTATGCAATTTCAGAGAATATAAACCGATTATAAAAGTAATAATAGTTTCGAATCAATGGTAACAGTCTCTGATTCTACACAGGCTATATTTTATGCCGATGATTCTACCACTTGGGGTTCACAGGAAAAACAAACGTTCTAAAAAAGGCCTTTAAAAGCTTTCTAAATTACGTTTCTGTGGAATATTAGGAAAAAAACCGATTTCAAAATTAATTTTGGCAAATTAATGGTGACAGTTCCTATTTCAATATAGCCCTTTATCTTGAGGGAGGTGGTAGGACTTGGAATTTGACATGATAGTTAACTTTAAGATGTAAGAAGATGGTTTCTAAAAAATTCAAAACTTCAAATGAATACTGAAATGAGCGTATTAATTGAGCATAAAAGTTTCAAAATATTTTCTAAATTTTCATTTTTTTAGTTATATTTCGTTTTATTAATTTAAGCCTCATTTCTGCCTAATGCAGTGTAATAATGATATTTAGTCAAACTGTGTTTTAAATAGTAATTGTATATAGTATTTGTATATAGTAATTGTATTTAAATAGTATTTGTATATAGTAATTGTATTTAAATAGTATTGTAAATAGTAAATAGTAATGTTTTTGAATTATTCCTAAAAGTAATAAGTACCTTTTAATAAAATAACATATTACTTTTTAATAAAATAAAAATTTAGTTAGTACTTTTTAATAAAAATTACATATAAATATTACTTGGCATATTTCAAATATTACGCGAGCAAAGTCGCGGTGTTTGCTAGTATCTGATAAAATCATAATAGAACCTTCACTTTTGAGTTTGCCAAATTCGATCTATAAGCGATGATCTAACGGAGGCAAATCAGGCAAATTTCTAACACTTGTTTTAAAATGTTATTATTGTCTTAATTAACTGAAGTTATTAAATAGGATAAAAAAAAAAATAAAAATTTGTATTAGAAGTATGCCTACTTCATCCTCGTGAAGTCGGAAGCTACGGTTCGATCCAGCACATTTCGGCCTGAAACTTTTTCTATAAGCAAGACTCTATGATTGAATACCAGTCATAATTGATTGTATCAGTCTTTGTTGTCTAAACATTTTAAAGTAGAGGTCTCCTCGGATAGAAATTTCTTGTTCCCGGTTTTACTTTGCAGCCTCTACTTGAACTTGCCGATCAAGACAATGTTAAGCTATCATTCATTGGTGCCCATAAAATGTTTTTATCAGTTTGTTAAAAATGTCCTACTGACATTTTCTACGTAAATAACGCAGACTTTCACAGTGATAGACTTGTTGATGACGGTATTATCCTTCTCCTATAATTCTTGAAAAGCTAATGACAAATTTACTAACTGTTGCTTTGTTAGCCTTAATTTCCTCTCTACTCATTTTATAAAACTGTGTCATTGAATAATGAATTGTAGTAAACGAAAGAATGTGCCATTACAAATACAACATGAAATAAAAACTTTAAGTAACGCAATCTATAACAGGATACCAATGTAAATTGAAAGTAAAGATGGGTGTTATTAAAATTTATAGAAAAAGACCAGAGAAGAATCCATTACCAAATTCCGATTTTTGAGACTGATGCAAAAGTTTGTCGCATATTGTTGATGGAAATTAAAGAAAATGTATTTCGTGAAAATTTCAATTCCTAGCAGTTACATAATTAGCGCTCATCTGGCTAAAGAATCGGTGTATTTTCTCAAATCTTCCAAAAAATAAATTATCTTATCCTCAAAATGTTTTGAAGTTATCTAAATAAACGGTCATTCGACGATGCAAGTTTTGGAGAATGGTTCTTGGATTGAAACATTAACATTTCATCTCAATTATAACAGTTTGTGTCTGAAGTGGGCTAGATACATGTGGTCTTGCAGTCTTGTTGGAAAACAATGTCTAATCGTTGATTATTTGAAGCTGCTTCTAGCGGATTGCTTGATTTAATTCACTTAATTATAAACAGTATTTCTTCAAATTAATGCTGTATTTTCTGAGTAACATCTATTAATAAACAATTTTCTTGTCTCACTGAATGCGAAAAAAAATCTTCTGTGGGTAGGAACTGACTTTTGCTTTGATTAAAATGCCTCTTCGATGTAGTCATCAATGTAGTCTAAATAATCATTAACATTGTTATTATTCCTTATATTCCATGAATTACGAATATAATCTGAAAATAAAAACTATGCGTAAATCTGGTTTTTGAATAATGTAGAATAACGTTGTTTTAAAAATATCGACATGTTTTGTAGAAATTGAGTCGTGCTAAAGTTTTAGCTTCATAAAACTGCTAATTTACCAAACTAATTTATAAACTAATAAAAACAGTTTCTTAGCAACAACGAATGATAGCTTAACACTGTCATGATCGGCAAGTTCAAGTAAAGACTATAAACTAAAAGTACTGCTAATTTACCAAATTCCGATATAGGACACAGATTGGTAAAGGATATTACGGCAACTCCTCCTTAACTTGGAAGTAAAGGAAGAAGATGGAGAACGTCTGGAGATATTTTACTGTAAGCTTGCAACTGACAAGGTAAAAAAAAAATCTCTATCAGCAATGTGGGGAAAATAAAATTATAACTTAATCTAAAGATAAAGATGCAGCAAAATAAATTTATTTTCTCTGACTTCTGATAATGAAAAAGAATTCTTCGGTAAAATTGGAAGAAATTCGAAATATTGCTTTGAAATGGAATTCTAAGAAACTCATTATCAGAATTGCATATCAATGTAATGAAAAATCCAAGAAGTTTTCAGAGAAAATAAAAACAAAGTCTTTCTCAAACAATTGTAGAAAAAAAAAAACTACAACTGAATTTGTTACAAAAAACTCCAAATTCAGAGTGATGAATTAAAAAAGGTTTTTATACACAATCTAGGTATAAAATCACAGATAGGATGTTTTTGTGCCTGTCCACAGATTCCTAAAGAGTGATACAAGATTTCACAAGAAGGGATTTGCTAGACGGGTGGCAATTGCACAGACCATCAGCTCATCAAGTTGAAGACTGAAATTTTAGGATTAGATAGAACTCAATTAGCATATTAAAATGCAAATGGTCTGCCAAGTCATATCTTGATAGAAAACACCTGCAGACCGGAGTTTAGTATTTGATCGATTGGTTTATCATTGTATTTTCCTGCACCCAAATGTATGAAAACATTGAAGTTTGGGTGCATGAAAACACAATGGTAAACCTGCAGATCAACCACTAAATTGAGGTTCTGCAGATGGTTTCCACCAAGATACGACTTGGCAGACCAATGCATATGACTTGTATATAAAATAAACGGTCAAGTACGAGTATTACTCGCACTCAGGGGGTTCCGTACAATAAATTTATGAATTATTAACTGTATTATTTAAAAGAATAATGAAACTTTGTAAAAACCTATACAACGTAGAAGGCGGTATAGCTGTATATATTAGAAAAGTATGATTGAGTATACCACAAAGGTTCAAAGAGATATGAAGCCGAAATAAAATTAAATATTGCTATTTTGTATTAGTCTTTTTTTAAACGTATCTTAATCTGCATATGGTGAACTTAATTTGGTACTAACAATAAAAGTACTGCATATTTAAATTTCATTTGGCATTTCATAAAACTAAATTCAACATAGTAATATTTTTCTTTTTACAGTGTAGATGAAATAAAATCCTTGTTCAAAGTTTAAACATGGCGTTGTACTACGCGTGATTCGAAAGGAGGTCGCAAAGATGCAACTCGACTTTGTCCGTGCCGCGTTTTTTCAAATAGGTCTTTAATTATCATTTAAAGACACGGGAGGCGTATTGAGAGATCCACTCAACGCAAACTAGTCGCGAATCCCATAGTATTTATGCGATTAATTATAATTAAATTGGTCTGTTTTTAACAATTTGACGTTTACTGCTTTTATGCTGCTACTGGGTATTGCATTACACATATATATCATTAAAAGTTGTTATCTAGTATTTAAAAACCGATGGTATATAGAGCACGCCGCCTCTGCCATTATGTATGTCCAAACCAACCGTGTCTTTAAGGGTTAAGGCTCCTGCCCCTGCCAGCGAAGACAATCACGAGCTAATGCTAATCGTATAGGGAAGGATTTTTTTAATATCTATTTTGTATTTCGATATTTTAAAATATTTTTTTTTTGGCATTGTATAGCCGAGATCCGTCTCTACATCGCACCTTTCTTTACTTTTTCCTCCCCATAGGATTAGCATTAGCTCGTTAGTGTCTTCGCCGGCAGGGACAAGAGTCTTAATATTTCGGCGAATTACCGACGATTTTTTTTCGAAAATCATTATAAACAATGCTTTTATACTTTTGATACGATAGGTACCTTTAGCGCTCTTCGATACCTTTGCTGAATGCCCGCAAATAGAAATCTGTATGTAACAGAAAAATGCGATTTTATGAAAAACTATGCCACCTAGGGCAATCGCTATAATTTTCCTGCGAGTATTAAATTAACCTCTACTACCTCTAATTTTTTTCATAATTTTAGTTTCAGTAGATTTGAAAATAGATGGGGGGGGGGGACACATTTTTGCACTACATTTTCGACGATATCTCTGAAAATATAATATCTAAAATTAAAAGAAATGTATTTTTGAGTTCGGCGTTACGGAATCTTTTAATCGATACCCCAAACGATATACAAAGAAAATATATTTCTTCTTTAAATAACCTAATTATTCCCTCTACGTTTTTCCCCACATATATTTGTGAATGTTTAATAATCTGTAAATATGTGGGTCAATAGTCTTTATTACATCTCCCAATTTGAACTTCCCACGTTCCGTAGTTTACGAATAAAATGGCTGTGACAGACAGACCCAGGAATGATCTTATAATGATTCCGTTTTTACTTTTTAAGTACGGAACCCTAAAAATCATGATTATAGCAACTGAGAAATACAAAAACATAAGAAGATGAATTATTGAAAATAAATAAAACAAGAAAGGAAAACCATGTGCCAAGTATGGCTTATGAACCCTTTCCTACATTTTTAGTTCAGTTAGAAAAACACATAACACATTTGAAAATACACATTTATTAATTCCTAACAATAGACGGAAACGTGCTTCAATTGTTTTGTGAAGCTCTGTATGTTCCTTATAAATTTTTATACACGCCACATACTGAGCTGAAATTTAATTCAGAAATAAATACGCTGAAAATTACTGATATCACACTTCTAAGGATAACATTAGCTTAAGAATTGCTATCCATGGACAGCCATGTATCCAGTTTTTTGTCATATCCCTATTTATTTATATGCTACAATGTCATTTAGCCGACGGGACATTTAGCAGACAGCAATTAGACGACAGGATGTTTAGCCGACAGCGACTGTTAGCCGACAAGACAGTTAGCCAACAGAGGACAATTATTCGACATGGACATTCATCCGACAGGACATTCATCCGACTTAACTGTAACGTAACTGTAACCTGATCTTAACCTAATTATAACCTAAGCATAAACTAACTGTAGCGTAACTGTAACCTAACCAATACCAAACTGTAACGTAACTATAATCTATCTGTAACCTAAACGTAACCTAAGTGTAAGATAACCGTAACCTAACCGAAACCTAACAGTAACCTAATTGTAGCCTAAATGTAACCTAACTGAAACCTAACAGTAACCTAATTGTAGCCTAAATGTAACCTAACTGGGACGTAACCGTAATCTAACTGTAACTAACGTTTACCTAGTTATAACCTAATCTTATGCTAACTGTAATGTAACTGTAACATAACTTTACCATGACCAAGCTCTAACCTAAGCGTATTCTAATTATCACCTAAACGTAACCTAACAGTTATTTAACCGTAATCTAAACATAACCTAAGGGTAACCTAATTATAAAGTAACCGTAACCTAATTGAAACCTAACAGTAACCTAATTGTAGCCTAAATATAATCTAACTGGGACGTAACCGTAATCTAACTGTAACTAACGTTTATCTAATTATAACCTAATCGTATGCTAGCAGTAATGTAACTGTAACACAACTTTACCATGACCAAGCTGTAACCTAAGCGTAATCTAATTATCACCTAAACGTAACCTAATTATAACCGAATAGTTACCTAACCATAATCTAAACGTAACCTAAGTGTAACCTAATTATGAAGTAACCGTAACCAAACTAAAACCTAACAGTAACCTAATTGTAGCCTAAACCTGGGACTTAACCATAATCTAACTGTAACTAACGTTTACCTAGTTATAACCTAATCATATGCTAAATGTTATGTAACTGTAACATAACTTTACCATGACCAAGCTGTAACTTAAGTGTAATCTAATTATCACCTAAACGTAACATAATTATAATCTAACCGTAATCTAAGAGTAACTAATCGCAATTGTAACCAAACTGCAAATTAACTGTAACCTAGCGGGAGGTGCAAAATATGAAAGAGTGATCAAAGGTCTGCCCAGTCCAATGATATATCACTTGAGGGATGTCGGAAAAGTCAGAAAAATGCTCCCGGTAATACAAATTGGGGGAGAGGGAACGGGAGGTACATAATATGAAAGAGTGATCAAAGGGCTCCAATGCGATGTATCTCATGAGGGTTGTCGAAAAATGTTAGAAAAGTACCGGCTAATTATACTATCAGCTAAATGTCCTGTCGGCTAATCGCCTTTTCGGCTAAATGTCCTCCCGGCTAATTGCCACGTTCGGCCAGTTGCCTGTCGGCCAATTGTCTGTATTGCTAAAATTATTACTATATGTCCGTTTCGATCAATTGTCCTGTATGCTGTATGTAAATTTCAGCTAATTGTGTTGTCGGCTATATGTACGTATCGGCTAAATGCACGTCTCAGCTAACTGCTATCTGCTAAATGTCTTGAAGGCTATTTGGTTGTCGGCTAAATGTATGCGACCGGCTACGGGTCAAACATCTATACTAAAAGTAGTTGAGCTTGAAAATGCATAAATCAAATTAAAAAACATCTTTAAGTAATTCATAGTCATTCTCGGTACTACTGATGAAATCTTTTGTGTAGTGTCTATGCAACGGAATAGCAATAATTTCAGCAATACAGACAATTGGCCGACAGACAACTGACCGAACGTGGCAATTAGCCGGGAGGACATTTAGCCGAAAAGACGATTAGCCGACAGGACATTTAGCTGATAATAGTATAATATGCCGGTACTTTTCTAACATTTTTCGACAACCCTCATGAGATACATCGCATTGGAGCCCTTTGATCACTCTTTCATATTCTATGCAATTCATATACACCACCTATGTGCCTGTGCAAAAAAATTAGTTTAACATAACTTATACCATAACTTATCATAAATCAAACATATCATAATTTAAAACTCACTATCAGCAATCATCCCTAATGTTTCCCTGTAAATGAACAATAAATTCGATGCACACCATATTCTTATCCAAACATCTTGCACTCTTTGTCTCCCCTTCTTTCGAAATTTCGTTTCCCGTTTTGCTCCCCTTACAGTATCAAGGTTTAAAATCTTTAAAATTCCTTAATATTTTCTTTAATTTTCTGTTTTATTTGTTACAATAAACTAACAATAAATAGTCAGTCATAAATTTCGTTATCAATTTATTTCACCATATTCATTTCATTAAAAGTTCTTGTAAATTGCCTCCATCGAAAATGTCATTTCTCCCTTTTGCTCCCTCATCCACGGTACCCATATTTTAAAATAAAAACCCTTTAAAACTCTTTAATTTTTTTTAATCTTTTCTGCTCAATTTGCCACTTTATTTTAACAATAAACAAACGATCATAAAATTTTCTCCTCCCCCCCAACCCCAACTGAAATTGGTATTTCCTCCTCGCCTCTCCCTCTTACCAAGCATCTGAAATTTAAAGTCCTTAATTTTTTTTTCGTTTATTATTTTTTTAACTTATTTGTAAATGTTTTCTAAGGTAAGTAAATAATAAGTCGCCGATAAACTTCCGCCCCCCCTCCCCGCAAAAAAAGAACTAATTCTGCTTATTCCTCTTTTTTTTTCCCTCAGATCACAAAATTTTAACCTTAAAAGTCATTGCTTTTTTTAAAACATTTTGTACTCTATCTGTTAATTTATTGTAATCATAAATAATCATATAACTATACTCCTCCCCCACAAAAATTGACGCTTGCTCTGACTCTACCCTTACCAAGAACACAAAATTTAGTCTTTTTTTGTCCTATTTCTTATTCTTTAGTAAGGTAAATAAATAAGTCATCAAATAAAATCCCCCCCTTTTCTTTTCTTTCCCTTATTTAAGTTTAAAATCTTTGAAAGTCTTTTTTTAATACATTTTCAGCTTTATCTGTTTCATATTGAACAATAAATAATCGATTATATAATTTCTTCCACCCCCATATAAAATTGACGTTTTCTTTTCTCCCCCCATTATTTCCATGCTCATAAAATTTAAAGTCTCTAAAACTCCTAATTGCAATGTTTTTGCCCTATTTGTAAATCTTTAATAAGTTACATAATCGGTCATCTATTAAATCCACCCCCCCCCCCCAAAAAAAAAAAAAAAATCTGTTTCTTGATTTGTCTTACCCTCAACTCATGAAGCTAAAAAATCTAATTTACAGTCTTTAAAACTTTTTAATTTTTACTTTTTTTTCGTCCTAATTATAAATCTGTATTATCTATAATATTAACTAAATCATTTCAACTATGTACGAAAGTGTTAACAATAAAGCGATAGGTGTACATTTAATTGTGCATAAAAAACATTTTAACTGTATTTTTCAAAGGAAAATGTCTTTAGAGAGATAATTGTAAGGAAAATATTGTGGTTTCTCGTCAACGTGCAAGTAAATTCTCAAACCTTTCGAAATCATTTTATTTCGACTAGCTCAGAAAGAACCATCAAACGTAGATACCAAAGGTGCCTGAGTAATCGACTGAACCGAGTATGTCCATAAAGAAAAAAGAAAAATCATGCGTCTACGTCTATATTTTCCAACACTTACAGAACACTGTAACAAAATTTCGCCGTTTAATAAAGTAAAGAAGATATCTAACTAAACATTTGTAATACCTATGACACGTTTGAAAAGCAGATTTCAACAATTGCACCCATAACCTGGAAGGTACTCAAATTCTTTTGTGCAGCTCATATGATATATGCAGCTCATATGAGGCAGTGTATATGATATATTTGTACTGCATATATTTGTACAGATTCTACATACTATGTTAAAATTTAGTTTTGTAAGAAAATACATAAAACAGTTGAAAATTCACCCTCGGCAATTTCTACTTATAAACGGAAACATACTTGAATTCTTTTGTGCATTTCTGTATATAGAATACAAATTTTTATACACGTCAAAAAGTATTAAGCTGAAATCTAATTCATGCAAAATCATGCTCAAAATTACTGAAATCACACTTGCAGGAATTATTTTCTATCGGCGGCCCATGTATCCAGTTTTTTGAATATCCCTGTATAGGATTTTATTTGTATGATACAAACATCTCTAAGCATATTAAATGTAGTTGAGCTTGTACATTTATAACTAAAAAAAACCTAACATCTTTAAGAAATTCATACTCATTCTCAGCAATGGTTACGAATTCTTTTGTGTGGTCCTGTATAGGGTTTGTAAAATATGTGCACACCACGTAGTGCGCAAAAATTTAGTTAAACTTAAAAACGCATTCTGTAATTGAAAATGTACTTTCAGCATTAATTTTTAATAGCTATATCGGATACAGTATTGTATCAAAATATTTTATGTTTCCCTGTAAATGAACGCTAAATGAAATGCAGACCATATTCGAATGTAAGCATCTTGTAGTAAATCAAAGTAATGTGTATCTATTTCGTCATGTTTGAAATAGTATAACGTGATCAAAATATGCTACAAACAGTTTTTCTCGTAGACCATATTGAACCTAGTTCTTTTGTCTGACCCCGTAAATAATTGTTAAATGCTCATGTTGTACAGAAAGTAGGCTTAGGACACCTCAGAAATTCATATCAATTTCATTATCTTTGTGACAGAGTAATATCAATCAAATACGCAGCAAACGATATTTCTTCATGGGCTATAACATAACGGAATACTTTTGAGTCCCCTATACTCGTACGTTAAGCATTACACATAACATAGTCTATAGTAACAATTTTAAAGTGTGTCTCAATGTACATAAATTTAACTGTGTTTAACATTGTGTAACACTATTAAAATACATCCTAAATAATACCCCCCCCCACACACACACACATAGACCGTAATGTA
Organism: Maratus speciosus; assembly: GCA_963932465.1. Lineage (NCBI taxonomy): Eukaryota > Metazoa > Arthropoda > Arachnida > Araneae > Salticidae > Maratus > Maratus speciosus. The sequence continues at coordinate 639,170,673 of OZ010787.1, forward strand.
GCGAATACTTTTGAGTGCATCTGTAAATGAACCATGAATGGTGCACCGAACATACCATGATGATTTTCAATATCGTATATCAATTACATGGCAATCCGACTATATTTACGCTAGTTAGAGCACGGATAGACAGACAGACGGATGGACAAACCCAATTCATAATTTACTCCTATGCACTTAAAATTTCAAATTGTGAAAACTCCTTTATGTTTTATAACTTACTTGTAAAAATAAAATATAATCTAAATTTTCTTCCGCCTGAAACCTTTCTGCTAACATCACACAAAGTTTTGAATATTTGGAAAACTTTATTTTTTCTGTCATATATTTTAGTGCTAACAACAATAAATTATGTACTATACCTATAAATGACTACGCTGGGATTTAGATGTATAGCCTCCCCCCCCCTTCTCCTCAAAATTAATATTTCCCGTTCTCCCCTCCACCCCTCTACAGTACAAAATATACAGTTTATTTGGTTAACTTTTTCTCTCCTAATTTTATGAACATCTTATTTTTAACCTTCAATGTTGTTTAGCTTTTATATATCTCTTGATAAATTTCATGTTCTAAAAAGAATCCCCACAAAAGATAGTTATTTTAGAATATTTGTACCTGGTATTTCCGCCCTCATTCAATATCTCCCCCCGTGATTTCCCGTAAGGCATGGTGACGTCACGTCGACGTCGTTGTGACGTCACGCTGTGACATTGTGACCGTCGATGTGACGTCACGTGACGTCGATGTGAAGTCACTGTGACTAGAATGTGAGGTCGTTATGGCCGTTTTAGAGCTCTTTTGTGACGTCACATTGTGACGACTTTGTGAAGTCACGGTGTGACAAATTTGTGAAGAGTGTGTCATTTGTGACTATTTTGGTATTAACTTTGTGACGAATTTGTGACGAATGTGACAATGCTTTAAAGTCACATTGAGATCAATTTGTGAAATATGTGTCAGTTTTGACGAAATTGTCTTTAACACTGTGATGATTCTGTGACGACAGCGACACTGCTTTGAAGTCACATTGTGACAATTTTGTGAAAATTGTGTGATTTGTGACAATTTTGTCATTAACGTTGTGACGAATATGTGACTAGCGGCAATGTTGTGAAGTCACACTATGACATACTTGTACAGTTGTAAACACGTATGCATGTCACACATAGTCATAATTATGCATGTTGTAAAATCATTTACATCTATAACGTTAATATACTTCGGCGATACATTGCAATTAAAACTTGGGGGCCGATATAACAAGGGTATACCAAAAGAATTTTATTGAATCAAAATACAATGCCCCGCAGACTTCAATTTTTGTTGCACCTTTCTTTCCTATTGCAATAAATGAGAATATTGAAGACAACTGAATGATCGATCTATCACATTTTTTTTTTTTTCAAAATTAGCTATTTGTTAAAAGCATTAAAATTACCAAAGAAACAATTTGTTCAAATTTTCAAATCTTTATCAAGATAAAATTTGTGTTGAAAATATAATATTTTATAATATATACAGTACTTTTTATATTCTTTAAACTATAGAAAATACTGAATGAAATTAATTTATTTCATTTAATACGCATTACAAACTCGAAGTCACTGGTGAGGTTGAATTTTTTTCGATTACACAACATTTATAATAAAAAAAAAATGAAAGATAAAAAGAAGTACCGATATTAAGTAATTAAATTTTATATGTTTTATGATATTGATTACCATAATATATATATATATATATGATTGTAATTCAAACAAGTTGGTGCTGAGAAAATAGGAAACTTCTTTGTTATAGGGGCCCCTATAAATTTGATTATGCAAAAATTGCAGTAACGACATTGCTAAGATCATTGTGAAGTTTATGCATGCGTTATATACATATATATATATATACACTCGAAACGCTCATCATGTGCCATATAGTCATTATATATGTATTGTTTACGTCTTTTATGCCCCATACGTGCATTACAAAATTCCCGAAGTACATTTTAGCAATAACCATTTGAAACTACTCAAATGAAAAATACAGCTTTGGTATAGAAAATTAACTGAGTATCACCAGTATCATTATGTTGAGAATTCTAAGAACAATTTCGGCAATAATCGTTATGTTGGAAGATAGCAGCAATAAATAAAATCGTATTTTTATGCTCATTGTAAAAGTAAATAAAACTTTAAGGTATGCATAGAACGGTGATACAAAGGGTTAATTTATTTTACATCAGGGTTTTCTTGGAGTAAAATCCATATATAAAACAACTTTTTGATTATTAAAAAATAACTTTAATAATTGATTGCCAAAATTACATTTTTATTTATGAAATTATATATTATAAAAATAACTCTTACTATGATTACTATGACTACTCTATGATTTTTTAAAACAATAATACCTTATTGTTTATAAAACACAGCACCGCAGCTACTCTATTTTGCGTCTAATGTGAAAGTTTTTATGTTTTGCCAAAGATCTATCTGGCTGGATATATGTTGCCATGACATCTATAACTCTGATAGTGTCATAAATAGTACAAACAGATTAGAATCTACAACGAAATTTTTAGAATAAAGTCTGGTGAAAGTTTTATAAATACAGTAGAACGCCGATTATTGGAACTCCAATTAACCGAACTTCCAATTATCCGAACAGCATATTTCTCTCAAAGAATTCTTTTTAACCGAATTTTCAATTATCCAAATATTTGTCTCTCTAAAAAAGAAAAAAAAACACCTAACTTCCAATTTATTTTTTGCTTAAATTATAATCTCTGAAGTTTAGAAAATGATAAAAGAAAAAAAAATTAAATAATAAGTAAACAAAAAACAATTAAAAAAACAAAATTTTTAAGCACTCCAGTACTAACTGGTGCTGTCAGTCCTAAACCTAGATAAAGTGTGAAGGTTTTAGAATAGTCAGGAACATCCCTTAAACTGTCTGCCCATTTATCCGAACTTTTGTTTATCCGAACTAGGGTCGGTCCCGACTTGTTCGGACAATCGGCGTTCTACTGTATATATTGTATTAGAATTACAAATAATCATATTTATTTTTATATGACACAATAAAACAAAATAATGAACTCAGTATCAAATGGTTAACTACTTTTTAATGTAAATAAAGTATAAAAATTGAGCCCATAAACACAAAATAGAGCCACACATAGGTTCATTATTATTATTAATATTTTATTTACAAGATTATGGTAATTATAAATAAGAAATCCATTTTAATCACGCTGTTTATAAAGAGTGTATAATATTGATACTTTGAAATTTATCTCGATAAAATCATTCAGGAGATAAAATGATAAAATTATCCAGAAAAAAAAGTAAATAATAAAAGATGATTATTACATTTTAGATTCATACCGTTCAAGTATTTGCGTTATTTTTAAAGTAAAATCATATTTAAACACTTACTGATTGCGTAACTTCTATATTTTCATTTGCCAACAGACAACATTTCAGTAAGAATGTTTAACAACTGAAAAGCTTTCACCCGCTATGACTATTTTTTTATAGATTTTAAAACATTTCTCAGGTTAAATAATACATTAAATAATCATTTTTTTTTCTTAACATTACATATCTACGATCTCTTTTAATAGTATACGTTTCCGTTGTGTCTTATTTTTTTAAATTCCTCTTCTGAGCAGATGCAATTTTTTTAAAATAAAAACATGCAATTCAAATTTTTTAAGACCATCACTTAATACAGAATTAAAACATTATGTTTGCCAATAATTTTATTCCATAAAAAGATTTTTTTTTAAATAACTTAATTATCTTTAAATGTTTATTAATTATATTAATGACTGATTATAATACTTATCCATATACTTTAATATTTAGGACACTATGTGGTTTTAACCAAATATTTAAATAAGAATATAAACCAGATTAAAATGCAATTTAAATCACTAATTTTAATAATCTGATCAAAGCTGTTGAAAGGAAGTTAGATATTTTAACAAAATAAAAAATAAATGTAATGAAATATTTGTGTTCTATAACATATTTATTAGAAGATAACTAAAATCATTGTAATTAAAAAAAAAAAGCAAACAGGGAAAATAATATTTTAGATATTTCAACAAAATAAAAAATAAATGTAGTGAAATATTTATGTTCTACAGCATGTTTATGAGAAGCTAACTAAAATTGTTGCGGTTAAAAAAAAAGCAAACAGGGAAAATAATATTTTTACTTACCTAATTTCATTGACGTTGTACGTGATACTTTGATTTTGGGGAACCAATTAAATCCGATAATAAGTACCATAGCAATGACTTGAATCATCTTCAATAAGTCAAAGCTACCGTAATTTTCTCGGGTTTATATTTTGTTAGCTGAACTAACTTGGATCCTGAGAACGTTCTTGTTTCACTTTTTAAATCCGTGTCAACACGTCTATGCTGTCCAGTGTCCACATAACTTCCCGCGTTTATTCTAAAAAGCTTCACTGTTACTTTTATCCGTTATTCTGCGGTGAGTCGTAACAACTGAAATAGTGCAGATGCAGACGATTTTTAAGTTTCGAAGTTCGAAGCAGATGTTTTTTCGGTTTTATTTGTTTTTCTATACAACAGTTTCGGAAGGAAATTAAATGCGTAATAATTTTATCAAATTGTCTCTAATTCAATTTCCTGTTTGAAAATGTTTTATTGTATTTCACCTTTTATTTTTATCAGTTTTATTGAATTGTAAAGTTTCATTTACGTAAATTATAATAATAATATTATCCATAATTAGAGTTTACTAGATAAAATATTGCTTAATTTTTCAAAATGTGTATAAATTAATTTAATGGTAATAATGATGACCCCCTCCTTTTTTTAAAAGTAAAATTTATATCACAGGTAATATATACAAAATATCTTCTTAAAAAATACAACAAGATTATCGAGAAGAGATGAGTTTTTCTTTGCCAATCTGTCATTATCTTAATATTAATTTTCTGCAGAACAAAACATCTTGTAAAATAATTTTTAAAGATATATTTGGAAACAAAAAATAAAATATGAATAATTAATTATGTCATGGGCTTTGCCTAAATTTTGTCATTAATTTTATATTCGGAAAATGTCAATTTTATTTTAAACGTCTGAAAGAAGTAGAATTAAAAAAAAAAGTTACTTAAAATAGTGAAACACTAAGAGGAAAAAAAAATGACTTGAATGCAAATTATAAAGCAAGAAATGCATATATGACTAAACTTTGAAGACGCTTTCTGCGTGCTCATTAAAAGCTGCAGACTTAACTGTAATAGAAATTTTTTAGTTTGAAACCACAGAAATGTTTCGACTACTCTTTGAGAAACTTCTACTATAACAGATGATCATTTACAAAAATCTTTATCAAAGATAAGTCGGGGTCTGTTTACCTAAACCATTTTTTTAATAATATAAAATTCGCATAATTAGGAAATATTTTTGTGTCGCTGATGAATTAATTACATTTTATGTTATATGAAAATAAAAAGTCTCGGTTAGAGGCACAGAGGCAACTTGGACAACGGTTTAAAAAAATTTTAAATCCGGCAGAAAAATATTTTTTACAGTAAATAACATGATTTAATAATTTTTGTAATTTTTTTAAGTTTTCTAAGAAGTTCACATCTCAGTCACAATGTGACATCACTGAGTGGTGGCATTTTGGTCACAGATGTGACGTGACCACAGTGACTTACAGTGACGTCACAATGACGTCACTGTGACCATGCATGCTATGAGGGTTTAAATGTAATTTCGTTATGTGAAATAAAATAGTTTTTATACTGCGCTAATTTCAATTTTATGTTTGTAAAAGCTGTAAAATGAACTTGAAGATAAAAAAAAAGAAAATATCTGAATAAAATATTCATTTATTTTCTGAAAGTCAAATCGCTTTAATTTTTGCACCCTTATTATAAACAGATTAAAATTCTTTTTACGGATTTCAGCGTTATCCAGATTCTCCACAAAACAGACGGCTTTGATCTACGCTGGACAGTTGAAAAAATCTCTTAGACCACTTGAAACCTATTGGAAATGATCCAAGAATATTCTAATTGCTGATTGGAAGAGCTCGCTTGTCAATCATTTGAATTTAGACCATCCTTTCAATTCAGCTAAAATGCCAGCGGCCATCTTGATTTCTTTTTGTCCGTGACTGCAGTGGGGTCTTAATAGGGATAGTGCCTTAAGACAACGTATCTAAAGAAAATTTACTTTATCAGTTTTATCTATGTCCATGAAGGAAGTTGAGATTATCGATTTATGGAAATTAGATTTATTAGGAATAAATTATTCAATTGAAAAACAATTTGAAATGTAAGTTGATCGTCAAGTAAAGGAACATTTTTGCAGACAGTAAAAATTAATGAAGGTAATCGTTATGAAGTTTCTTTTCCATGTGCGGAAGATACATCACCTATACATGATAATTTGACTTTAAAGAAAATAAGTTGAAACTGGTGTGAATCAATAAGAACTAAAAGATCTTCTTAAATCACTATCAAAATCATTTAAATGCGCTAGGCCTTTCAAAAGATCTGAGTCTTTCTTCTTTCCGCCTGACGAAGAAAGACTCAGATCTTTCGAAAGGCCTAGCGCATTTAAAAGTTTTTGATGGTGTTTTAAAAAGTTCTTTTAGTTCTTAATTGAGTTTAGCCAGTAAAAGATTAACTAATGTTACAAAAATGTTTCTTGCCGATAACTTTTATCAAAAGTATGAAAACGTGTTTTTAGGAAGGTTTGGTTGTGAAACAATGAGGAAATACCCGAGTCTTAAATAAATCTTTATGGAAACTATTTACCTCATCGACCAGTGTTAAAGAAAGCAGTACAACTCCCATTCGTCCATTATTTGGCGCATGGGCTAGAATGCAGAGCCATTCATTGTTGAATCAGTGATTGTATTGTATAGCAAATCTCATTGAATTAATTCCTGACATTCTCTTACGATTTAGAGAAACGAAGTTTGGTGTGGTAACTGTTATAAAGAAAGCAATTTTTTTACAAATAGCTGTTCGTAAAGAAGATGCGGACTTTTTGTGTTTTTGTGATGGAACGATCCAGAAAAAAGAAATTTTTGAATGTTTCGCCATACTAGAGTTGTATTTGGATAAAAAGTTTTTTTCTTCTTCCTCGCTTCCGTCATAGAATATCACATTGTAAATTATGCAGAATAAGATTCAACATTAACCTTTATCTCATGTCATGAAAATTGTCACATAACTAGTGTGAAGCGGTCTGTGAGACCGCTGTAACGAAAGATGAATAAAAGGCACGATTAACTCATAGGAAGGTGTTTTTGTACTAAACTTTTTGCACAGGAATATTATAATTAAAATTCACCTATTCAAATGTCTGGTGATAGTACTAAAGTTCCAAACGGAACAAAATTTCTGTAGTGTTTGTAGTTAAACTGAAAATTGCAAGTTAAACTATAAAAATTGAAAAACGCCGCGGTCTGAGAGACCGGTAACATCAGTTAAAGGTTAAACAGCAATTCTTGTGAAGCTTTTATGTTGTTAATGTCATTGCTAGTATCCACACGCAGGACGAATTGGGAAGATTTATTGCTGATTATCCGTGTCTTATGGCTAAAGAGGATTTTATTTGAGAGGACGGGAACAGGTAGAAGAAAGAAAAAATCTTGAAGACAATATAGATTTTTTAAGAAAAAATATGTCTTTTTTAATACGCAAAAATGACATATAACGAAGGGTCTGTACGGACGTTGTTCTCCACAATAATAATGTCTGATAGCATGGTATATAAATTAACATATAATTATAAAAAAATATAAACATTATTTATACAGGATGATTATAAAACGAGAAGAACGAACTAAGGTACGCAGATTTCCTGGTTCGGTATAAGGCACAATCATGACTGAAGTCGTCGCACTAAGTGAAAGAAAAGGTACTATGAAATGCTTGCCGTGTATCCTCCTTTCTTACTCTTAACAACATGCCCCTTACAAGGAAAGAACTTGGGGCAATTGTAAAGATTTATTACCTGAACGGACAAAATGCCGCCGAGGCATTGCGTGTCTACAGCAGAAACTATGGGCTACGCCGAAGGCAGTGTACACTAAAAGTAGTACGAGAGTTGATATGGAAATTTCAAGAATTGGATGCACATGTAATCGATCTTGGCCTCAACAACCCTCCGTTCCTGTTGAGACTGTTGCAGAACTCCATGAACTGACAAGCGAAGATCCTCTTGCATGTGCATGTGATGTTTCTCTCGTTGTGAAGTTGTCAAATTCTGCGATCGCAAGATTCTGCGCTCTGTTGTTTACATGTTTCCGTATCGGTTACAGCGTGTCCAGATGTTTAAAGCGGGTGATTAGCAACAACGGCTATATTTTGCCAATAAATTCCTCATCCGGTATGACGAGAATGACAGCTGGCCTTTACGCACTCTGTGGACGGATGAGGCTTATTTCTCGTTTACTAGTAACGGTAATTCGAAGAACTGCTTACACTGGGAAGCAAAGGAAGTACAACCATATCCTCATGATGTGGTTGTACTTCCGTTACGCGAAAACAGACTATGTGGTGCGGTATAACGAGCACCTTCATCCTCTGCCTTACTTTTTTGAAGAAGTTACTACCGCTGGTCTACAAACATGTACGATAACAAGCGCTCCCTATCTGGAAATGTTTACTAATTACGTAATTCCCAAATTGCAACAGCGATATGCTCTATCTGACGTCGTGTGGATGCAAGATGGGGTCCCCCACGTGTGGGGTCTTACGTTTCTTAACACAAAAGTTTGATGACAGATTTAATTCCCGCCTTTTCACGTTTCTGTGGCCTCCAAGGTTCCCCGATCTCATCCCAATGCATTTCTGGATCTGGGGATACCTGAAATCCAAAGTGTATGCATTTAATCCACAAACTTCATCTGATTTGAAATATGTCATCAGACGTCCGGTTCAACAGACTCCTTTTGCCCTGGTACATGTACTCGCCCTGGTTGAATGCATCATCTGTCACATGCAAAGTGCCATCGTGTGTGGAGGAGGTCACATGGAAATTTTCTGAAACACAATAAAATGCTTTGGTTTCTTATATATTTTTTCCTTATTGTTTATTTTCCCTTTTCTTCTTATTCTGTCTGGTGCTAAAGATTTTCGTGCTAAAAGTACCTTTCTAAGGCTATTTATGGTTTTTCCTATCAAGATAACATTCCAGTAAAAGAATAGGTGTTGCTATTAGAATTTTTCGAAATTTTGACAGCGTAATCGTAATTGTTAGAATTTAACTGTTGTTTTTCATATAATTCTTGCATACAACAAAATTTCATTCAGTTTCTATGAATGGTATAATAGCTCATAAAGAGGCTCATATATCGGAATATAGGGTCTCATATATCGTTTTTTTATAATCAACCTGTATATTAAAGAACAGTTATTTAAAGGTTTCCATTTCGATATAGCTAGGCCTTCATAGCCATTTTAATACAGATAGGCATCCTTAATATCCTTTCAAACTTCATTGAATAATATATTTTTTTAAATAAATAACTTTGTTAAAATGAAATATGAGTATGACTTTCTTTTTTTATAATTTAATTTATTACAATTTTCTCTGAAACACATATTTTCTATTTACTAAATTATGTAAAAATAAATCCCATTAAAACATCTCATTAGTTTAGAGAACTGTTGTAACATGACAGAGAAGGACATCTTTCCTATGAATTTGAAAATTAAATTGAGTTAAGAAACTTAAAATTAATTCTTTACAGTAAACGATCATGTATTTTAAGTGTGTAACGCGATACGCCTTAAAAGTTTTATATTCAGAAGCATTCACTATTTTACGACACTCGATTTAGTTTTCTTGTTTTCAGAAAATGTAATTGGAAATATTTTTTTGTTGTCTTTTTCAGTAAATAATTTTTGAAATTAATTGCTTTGAAGTATATATTTGCGCGGAATATGTAACTGTAGAAAACTTCAATTAAAGATTTCAAAAATAAAGATTCCATTAATTTGAAGATTTCAAAAGTAATAGAATAAATATAGTGCTAAAAAAAATATTTTCAAATACTGTCATAATATTTTTTCATTTATTTTCGAATTGCTCCTGTGTTAATTGTCGAAGTATTATTATGTATTAGAAATACATTTATCAGAAAGTCCTTGATGGATTCTATACCCTCCACCCCCTTTCCTCGCCTTCGTTGGGCAAGGAGAGAAATTTTTTTAAATTCCATTGTATTCTTAGAAATTATCTCGAGAAAACACCTCCAAAGTCAACAAAATCGTTCAAATTCTCCAAAAATATTTTTTGTCCCCCAAAAAATAAAGCTCCATGTAAGATTTCATCTGCAAGTCGAACTCTTGCAATTGGATGATTTTTTTAGCATTTTAATAACATTTTTATAATTAATAAAAGAGCCCTCGAGATCAGCTGATCTTTGTTTACAAATTTGTATCTGCATTTCTTCATAATGTTTTATATGAATGCTTTCAAATGTTCAATAGCTCATAATGAAGAGAACGAATATTTTTTTTCCAACTGGATTAAATCATATTCAAGGCTGGAGTAGCACAGTTGAAGTTCTGGACATTTTTCGCTCTGTTGAAATAAACTTCATCTGTGCTACTCCAGCCTTGAATATGATTTAACACAGTTGGGAAAAAATATTCATTCTCTTCATTATGACCTAATTACATGGTATACAGGAGTTTCCATGTTAAAATATACTTTCATCATGTAAATGCTATAATTATAGCTCGTGTGGAAACTTCAGACTGTTTTCCAACAATCCACTTAAAAATCCCTTATAGTGATACAAGATCGCCAGGAACAGAAAACCAATGTATTCCTAAAAAATCCCTGCTGGCCCAGCCTACAGGCGGAGGTAGATTTCGAAGTTAAGTATACTAATTTCACAAACAAAAACCAAATCATGATTAAAGATAAACCCACTTTAACAATTTTATCTGGCCGCTTTTGGCGAGTTTTTATTTCATTTTTAATTAATAACTGGTTTTATCACAATCATGTTAGGGTGGTATTCAAAAAAATACTTTTCCATGCTCAACAACTCGAAATTTTCTGGCATAACTCCAGATTCATTTTTAATAGGAAAAACATGAAACTTGTTGACGTGATTTTTGAAGAGATTTATAAGTGACCTGTGTTTTTAATTTCCGTTTAATTAATTAAAACTGGATACATAAACAATTGTTTTCTCAATAAGACAATATTTTTCGTTTCCAACACAATCGCTTCGGGAAATTCCGTTCAAAATCCCCACTTTGACATCATTTTTTGAAATATATTCTGCCTCTGTCAAAAAATCGATCATTACGGCACATTATATAGTTTCTGAATAAGCGAATCTACCAATTGGATGCGTTTGAGAGCAAAAATGAATTTAAAAATGAGTCAGAAAATAAGCAGTTTGGATTTGAATACTTCCTTTTCCAACACAATCCGCTTCGGGAAATTCGGTTCAAAAGGCCCACTTTGACAGCATGTTTTAAAATATATTCTGCCTCTATCAAACATTGACCATTACCGTACATTATATAGTTTCTGAGTAAGAAAAGGTACCAATTGGAAGCCTTTGAGAGTAAAAATGAATTGTAAAATGAGTCAGAAAATAAGCAGTTTGGATTTGAAAACAGCCTTACTAAGATGATTTTTTTCTTCAACCTCTATGTATTTTTAATTTGTTTTTGCTGTAAGAATTGGTCCTATCCAAAACTTGTCTATATAGATGTTGTAGACAATATTAAGAAGATATATGATAAATTCATGGGGTTTTTATATCTTTTGAATTGACGGAGTTATGGATTTTTTTCTTCTTCAAACGCCCTTTTCGTTTTCGTTTTTAATTTTTTTTGCAGTACGAATTGGTCCTATCAAAAACTTGTGAATATAAAAGTTGTAGATAATTTTAAGGAGATTCATGATCAAATTAATTGGATTTGACATCTTGAGAATTGACGAAGTTATGAATTTTTTTCTCCCCAAAACCCTATTTTTTGCGCCCCTTGAGGCCATTTTTAACTTTATCAAAAATCTGTGATACAAAAATTTTTGGCCGTATTTTTAGAAGTAATAAAAACTTTAAACTGATTCGATATGTACAAAATTTAAGAAGTTATAGGGGTGTTTCGGTTTTCACAAAACCCCTCCCTATTTCCATCCCCTTGGTCCGATTTTGCCCATTAACGAACTCGACCGAGATTTTATGCTCCTTGATTTTATGTATCAGTTTGGAAGAGATTGATGCAGAATTGTGGAAGTTATCGTGTCGAGAAGAAAGTGATATGTATAGATAGATACATAGATAGATAGATAGATAGATATATAAAGTTTTTTACTGAGGGTGGTTTTGGGTTCTAGGGGTCATGATCGGTGTCGATCTGCAAAAAATTTTCAGAAATTCCAACATAGGAACGACGCCAATAGGTAGTATTTCTTACGAAATCTACCTAAAATGGACGCGAGTTTTAGGCTAAGTTCCAACTTTCGCCGGTAAGATGAGAAGAAACAGCTCGATCACGATTCATCATAGGAAAGTGACACTTGGCGACAACTAGGATAAAACAAGGGCCACCTAGGGTTTGCTTTCATGTGCCGAGAGTGAAACTAGACGACATTTTCCCACGCCGGACTTGGACCACAGTGTGCCGTGTGCAGATTGTAGAATGGACTTAGTTTACCCATTCGGAGCGCAGCCGTCAAATGATTTTGACAGAAAAGCACTGCCAATGGCTAGAAAAACTCCATATTGTTTTCCTGGAGAAATAATTGAGGATATATACGAGATCCTTAATAAGATAAGTTAGTTAAGTTCTAGACTCAAAGGAATGGTTTGCAGGTCTTACCCTGGACGAGAGAATCACCTCTCAAGGAACCACTCATAGTTTTCTCGGAGGGACGTTCCGAGGGAAGAGAAATTACATTTTTCTCTCACGGCGAACAAAGCCGGGCAGCTGAGACTTCAGCTGGGTTCTTCAGTGCAGGCTGTCTGAACAGTGACAAGTCTTGCAACTTCGTCTAACGAACGTTGTTCTAAAAGGCGATTATTTAGATCGCAGAGACTCTTTAACTTATTGAACTCACTCATTTAATTTATCAGGACTTATGTTCATTCTGCCACCTCACAGACTTTAATTTCATCAGATTACGTATTTCAGCTATTTTTTGTGTACATAATGACATTATATTAGTCCAGAAACATTGTGTTTAATGTGAATAAAATCTTCTATTCATTATTACTAAATATCTTGTCATTACGCCTCTGAGGAAACCCGCTCACGCTACCGCCCTCATTTGAGGTTCCACAGTCGGAAGAATGAAACTAGCGCTGCAGTTCGCAGCCGTGTCCAAGAAATAAGAGTGAATTATGTCAGCCAGGTATCGTCCGGATAGCTTAACAGTAAAGCATTCGCACGGCACACGAAGTATCCAGATTCGATTCCCGGTCTGGACATTTTTCGCTCTGTTGGAATAATCTTCAACTGTGCTACTCCAGCCTTGAATATGATGTAATCCAGTTGGAAAAAAAATGTTCATTCTCTTCATTATGAGCGGTAGAACATTTCAAAGCATTCATATAAAAAATTATGAAGAAATGCAGATCATACATTTATAAACAAACATCAGTTGATGACGAGGGTGCACTTATTAATTATAAAAATGTTATTAAAATGCTTAAAAAAATGATGTGATTGCAAGAGTTTCACTCGGAGATGAAAGCTTACATGCAGTTTGATTTTTTGGGGACAAAAATTATTTTTGGACAATTTGAGCGTTTTTGTTGATTTTGAAGGTCTTTTGTCGAGATAATTTTTAAGAATACAATGGATTTTTTTTTAAAGTTCTCTTCTTGCCCAAAAAAGGCGAAGAAGGTTGGGGGGGGGGGAGGAGAGCATAGAATCCATAAAGGCCTCCCTGATAAAAGGTGTGGATCGTTGTGTGTTAAGGATCCTGTGCGCGTCCCCAGAATATTATATCGTGTTTCACTCTGAGAGTGTAATATTACATAGTAAGATAAATATTTATTGTATAATTCAAATTTTCATTTTGAAACATTTTATGATTTAATAAATATTAACTCAAAGGTAGAATTGAATTTCGATGCCTTTATCTATACTTGAGCATATTTAAATAATATCTTAAATAATTAGTAACTGCATTATTTAAATGTAATGATTATACAGGTATACCATGTGTATAAAGTTGGGTATAATCCAAGAATATTTCTTTTTTGGGGAGGGGTTGCCGTGCAGACGGTAGTTCACACGGACACCAAAATAGCCTTTGTCTTGCCTTAGTTTCAGTTAAAAGTATGCCGGGTCATAAGATTATTTCTTTCTCTTCTGAACACAATTTCTAACTATTCATTTCATATTTTCCCGGCTCGTATATAAAACAAATAACTTACAAGATGAAAGTATCGTGATATGCAATATCCAGGTTTTCCAAGAAAATCTTCATTCAAAATCATTACTTCCTCAAAATAGCTGAATTTTTAAGACCTTCAGTTAATAAAGTTGACCATTTTTGTCTGATAGATCATTTTTATTGGAATTATTGATTCTTAATAACAAAAGCTCGTGCAATTATCTAATATTTATCTTTGATTATGGAGGCATTTGTTGAGTAATAAATTAAATTTGTGCTTTAAAAAGTATATCAGGATGCAGTTAAATAATTTTGCATGAAAATCGAAAATTAAAAATTAAAAATACCAATTATGTTTTACGTCTGATCCCATCGTATGAAAGTATCATTTTTCAAAAATTATTGTGCTTTAAAAACATTTCTGTTGCTACTTTTTATTTAGCAGAATTCTGACATTACTGTCAGATGTTTCTGAATTATATGTCTATTAAGCTGGTAATGGGTGCGTTAATTTAGGCTTAAAGAATCTGAAACTTTAAAATGTGATTGTAATGCATTCTCAGACAACTTGCTCGATTAATTAAAAAACATACTTATATTTACTTTTACTTTGATATTAATGTTTTCTTGTGTAATGCACCCATATGGGGCATTCTCACAATCTTTTGACTTTTGGGGAAAAAATTCTGACAAAATTAAACTTGCTAAAATAACATTTTAATATGATAGACGAATGCCTTAATGATTAAAAATAAAGAAAAAATGGTCAGCAGCAAATTTTTTTTATTTAACTGAGGTTTATGTTAAACTTGCGAGGAAAGAACACGATAAGATGATTTGGGGCAACAATTTGGTTTCATGTAAATGATAATAAAAAGTACTGTTTAGAAATGATGCTTGAATGAAAATTAGAAAAGATTTTTAATATGGCGTGTCGTCTCCTTGAACAGCTAAGACTATTGCGCACCTGTTTTCCATGGTTGGTTGGTTGGTTGTATTGGGTTTTATGGCGCAAAATCCCCAAAGGGACATGCTGCACCAAACAAAGACTAAAATACAAAAAAGAAGTAAGGAAATGACACCAAGAAAAAAAAATATGAGCTGAAATAGAAAAATCTGAATGGGATACCCATCCAGATGTAGTCGTCAAACAAGGGTAGAAATCAACGTAAAAAAGAAATCCAGTAAAACAAAGTAAACATGTTATCTGGTTGGGCTTTCCACCCAGATGTCAATAAGAAAGCCCCAAATATGAAGATTATAAAAAAACTATATCTCAAAATAAAATCCAGTGTGTTTTAAAAAAGTAAAGAGTGCCCCATGAGGTGTTTCCCCAATGAGGTTTGTCAAGATTGGTGAAGATGTATTAAAATAAAATCTATATAAGTGCCGGAGGCCCGGACAGTCAGTTAAAACATGATGAATGGTCAGGTAATCAAAATGACAATGTGGACACATGGGTGCATCCTCCCGAAGTAAAAGATGTTTATGAGTGATTCTTGAATGTCCAATTCTCAGACGAGTCAGGATAACATCAGTTTTTCTTGGATGAATTGGAAGCCAGGTAATGATTGTTGGTTTAATATGATGCAGTTTATTATTCTTTTCTAAATCCCAACTCTCTTGCCAATTATTCTGAATAAAGTTATTAATAAGTAGTTTAACGTCTGAGAAAGGAACATTATGATGTAACGGATTAAGAGCACGTTTTGCCGCCTCATCTGCTTTCTCATTGCCAGGAATACCCATGTGTCCAGGTACCCAGCAGAATAAAATATTATAACCACGTCTTGTCAATTTGTTATAAAAATCTAGTATGGATGAGACAAAAGGATGCTTTTTAAAAGATTTAATTGCGTCAATAGAACTATTTGAGTCAGTATAAATGATGAAGGATGTGTTATGGTGATGAGAAATGTGCAGCATGGCTCTCTCTATCGCGATCAGTTCAGCTGTAAACACAGAAGTAGACGAATGAAGCCGGTAGCTGAGAGACGTATTTTCACAAAAAACACCGCAACCAACAATATCTCCAATTTTGGAACCGTCTGTATAAATGTCGGTGTAACTATTGAAATTTGATCTATGTGCAGCAAATAAGTGTTGGAAAATAATTGGAGCCAAGTTATTTTTATCATATCCTTTAAAAGGGTGGAGAGAAGTAATATTAGGAGGTTTCCAAGGAGGTAGCACATGTGGGTGACATGAGCTAACCTCGATATTACTCAGAGGGCTATTGTCAATAAAGTTTCTTATTCTTAAACCAAAAGGTGGGATGCAAGATGGACGATGCTGATAAAGCACGTCATTGTCAGTATCTAAAATGTAGGAATGAAGTGGATGACCATGATGCGAAAGGAGAAGGTAATACAGAATCAATGAGAGTTTTTCTCGAATATGATAGAGAGACGGTTCACTACAATCAACATACAAGCTTAAAACTGGGGATGTACGAAATGCACCAGAGCAAACACGAAGTGCGCTATGGTGCACAGTGTCAAGTTTATTAAGAACCGAATTACATGCTGAACCGTAGACCTGGCAGACATAGTCAATTTTTGAACGGATTACAGAACGGTAAATTTTGAGGAGAGATGTACGGTCTGCTCTCCATGAAGTATTTGAAAGCACTTTAAGTAAATTAAGCGATTTTTCACATTTTGTCCTTAGTTGTAAAACATGTGGTAAAAAAGTCAGTTTATAATCAAAATAAAGGCCTAGATAACGAACATTGTCTACAACGGGGATTTGAGAAGAGCCAATAAAGATTTCGGGATCTGGATGCAGACCCCTACATCTACAGAAGTGCACACAGGAAGTTTTGTCATGAGAAATGATAAACCCATTTTTATTCGTCCAGTTAAGAATATTTTTGATTGCAATTTGCAGTTGTCTCTCAATAAAACGCATATCCTGTCCCATACACATAATCCTGAAGTCATCAAAGTATAAATCTCCCTTCACAGAAGGGGGTAGTTGATTCAGGATGTTATTTATTCTGATTGCAAAGAGGGTGACACCCAGGACACTGCCCTGAGGTACACCCTGTTCTTGTTCATAAAAACTAGATAAAATTCCACCAATTCGAACTTGAAAAAGTCGAATTGTGAGGAAGTTTTTGATAAAAATTGGAAGGTTCCCACGAAAGAGCAATTAAAAAAGGTCACGAAGGATCCCATAACGCCAGGTTCTGTCATAAGCTTTCGCCATATCAAAAAATACTGACACCAAATGTTTGCGTTTTAAAAAGGCTGCCCGGATGCGATGTTCCAAATGAATCAGGTTATCGATAGTAGACCTACCACGTCGAAATCCATTTTGAAAAGCGGCAAGGCAATTGTTGGTTTCTAAAACATGAACAAGGCGGCAGTTGACCATTTTTTCAAGCAATTTGTAAATGCTGCTAGTAAGTGCGATCGGCCTATAATTATTTGGATTAGTAGCATCTTTTCCTGGCTTAGGAAAAGGAATAACGATAGCCCTGCACCAAGCATTGGGAAAAAGCTGTTCTGTCCAAATCCTGTTATAAAAAGAAAGCAGATTGTTAAGTGAAGTATGTGAGAGATGCTTGAGCATGATGTAAGTGATGCCATCGTGACCTGGAGCAGATAAGTGACTGTCTTGTAAACAATTTAAAAGCTCTGAGATAATAAATGGTTGATTGTATGAAAATGAGTTATGAGTATTAAAATTAATTCTGGTCATTTCCGTCTGTCTTTTGTAAGATAAAAAAGGCTCTGGATATGCGTCTGATTTTGAAATAGATGCTAGGGTACTACCTATCGTCTCAGCAATGTTCTTAGGAGAAGTGATGGTGTGACCGTTATGCTTTAAAATAGAAATATGATTTTCAGAGTAAAGGCCCAAACATTTTTTTACTTTTACCCAGAGTTCTTTGCTTGAAGTATTGGAGTTTATGCTTGATACATAGTTAATCCAGGACTCCCGTTGGCTTTTGCGTCGCACTCGTCCAGCTACTGCCTTTGCTTTTTTAAATGCTATATAGTTATTATTATTTGGGTATCTCCGAAAGAGACCCCAAGCCCTCTGTTGTTTCTTCTTTGCACTTTGGCAATCGCTATTCCACCAAGGTTTTCTGTTCTTGTAGTTAGATGATGTTTTTGGAATGCTGGTATCAGCAGCATTGATAATACATTGAGTTATATTATCAAGTGCATTGTCAATAGTCCCCGCAATCATGTTAGCGGCGATGTTTGCAAGTGATGTAAAAGATGGCCAGTTGGCTCTGCCATATATGTAATGTTTTGAATAGTTATTACAATCCGTAACAGGAGTAGTCAGTGTAATAAAAGTAGGAAAGTGGTCACTGCCATATAGGTCACTTGAGATCCAGAAGTTCCAGAAAGGATAGAGATATGGGGAGCAAATTGCAAGATCTATTGCATGGAAAGTACGAGTCGGCTCGTGAAAATAAGTGTGATCACCATTATTGAGCAGGCATAAGCCGTTGTCAGATATAAGTTTTACAATAGTATCACCACGTAGATTAGAATCACGGTTGCCCCAGAGTTGGCTGTGTGCATTAAAATCTCCAACAATGATAAATGGAGCAGGGAGTTGGAGAAGGAGATTATCAAGATGTGATGACTGAATAGTTTGGTTAGGAGGTAAGTAAATGGTACATATTGTTATGAGTTGTTTTATATGTACATGGACTGCAACAGCTTGTAAGTTTGTATTTAAATTAATATGAGTATGGGGTAAATTCCGAAGGATGAAAAGAGCCACTCCACCAGTGGCCCTTTCATTTCCAGTAAAATCTTTACGGTAGCTAGCACAATTACGTAATTTTGCATTGTCATTGGGTTTTAAATGGGTTTCCTGTAAGGCTAAACATAATGGATGATGGTCAGAGAGAATATTACGGATCTCGTCATGCTTATTATGATATCCACGGCAGTTCCACGAAATAATATTAGTCATTTTTTTTCCTTAGATAAATTTACCTGCGTTATGTTACTCGGAGACAGTGGACATACTATTCACATCATTAAAGTCTTCATCCGGTTCTGGGTGAAGAGCCAAAGCATCATCCTCTTCCATTTTATCATGTTTTGTATGGGTTTGATTTTGGGAAGTTTTAGTTTTTTTCTTTTTGGTAGTATTATCAGATGAGACACTGGATTTAACTATTGGTAGTTTATGTTTTTCTGCATCAGTTTTATGGCCCGGTTTTAAGGGTGTTGTTTTAGTAGTATTTTGAGAGCCTCTTTTATGGAGTGGAATTTTTGTAAAATTAGGTTGTGTAGACTTTGAAGAGACAGTTTCTGGTTGCGGTGATTTAGGAGGAACAGTATTTGATGGCTTAGAAGAAACTGGTTTCGGTGGCTTAGGAAGAACAGATTGCGTTGAACTATTTACCTTACCAGAATTATTAGACGGGTTGATTCCCTTTTGTTTTGGTTGGCAATTATTTTCAGTAGGGAAATCGGTTTGGGTTCCAGTACTTCGATAAGCTTTATGGGCAGTTTTAGTTAAGGCAGCAGCATATGAAACACCAACTTTAGGTGTCCTGGATTCAACTATTTTTCTCGCTTCAGGGTACGATATATTTTCTTTTGTTCGTATTGTCTGTATTTCTTTTTCCATTTTCCATTGTTCACAGGATTTAGAATAAGATGGATGTTCTTTTTTACAATTTACGCAGTGAGGCGGGGCCTTACAGTCAGCACTTTCGTGGCCAACTGTACAGCACGGGCCACATGTAATTTTACCACGGCAATTTGTTTTGGAATGCCCAAAACGTTGACATTGAAAGCAGCGTAGAGGATTTGGGATGTACGGTCTGACGGAACATGATAAATATCCTGCTTTTATTGATTTAGGTAAGGTGGGTGAGTTAAACGTGAGTATAATGTGCTTGGTGGGTATTTGTACTTGATTTGCTGGTATTTGTTCGTCTCGACGGAAGAATTTTATTCGTCTGGCTGCAATAACATTTTGTTCTTTTAAATTATCTACTATTTCTGATTCTGTAACATGCAAGAGGTCGGGTTCAGAAATAACTCCACGAGATGTATTGAGTGTTCTATGCGGGCTTACAGAGATGGGAATATTTGCAAAATGTGTACATTTCATTAAGTTTGTGGCTTGTTTGCTATTAATTACTTCAATAAGAAGTTCACCAGATCGTATTTTTTATAGTCTTAGGCTCACCCATCAATCCTTGGATAGATTTGTGAATCAAAAAGGGAGATGTCTTGTCAAAGTTGCCTTCTTGTCTTTTGACGACAAAGAATCTTTCAGAACATGAATCAGCATTGGAGGAAATATCTTTTCTATCAGCCCAAGATTTGGGTTGGCTCTTATTTATATCTGCTTGCTGGCCGGAGCCTGATGCAGCGAGTTTCTCCGACAGATTCTGAGACATTTCAGTCTCAGGCTGAGTGTTGAGTGCCGCATGGGGTTGTGGGGCCTCCACATCACTTGTCTTATTTTCATGAGTTGTAGCCATATTAGAAAGAAAGATTTTGAAACGCCAAACATCGGGCTGGTCACCGACCCTTCTTCTTACCGTTACTTTAGGTGCAGGTCTCAAAAGGGTGAAAACTATTCACAACAAACTTCCACGTTTTTCGAACGTTGGATTAAACTCGATAGCATTCCAAACTCTAGTTCTTTCACAGTGGAACTCGGTCGTCGTAGGTAAGCCTTTTCAGCTCTGTCCAACCTACAACTTCCTTACGCCGAAAGGAAACCAGTCGCCCAGAGACTTCCCAACCGCCGCCATACAAGTATGGCGTCCACCGATCACGGAACCGGAATTCGGAAATGCCCTGCACTCTGGGACTCGAGATCAGCCTAAAAAGGTAGAAACGAGGCGTTGAGATTAAAAAACCTCAACACCCAGAGTGTCTCACGTGAAAATAAAAGAAACCACTATTGTAAAAAAGAGAAAGTTATGTGTGAGAGAACTTAGAAACAAGGTGTATTTTTTGTCTTTTTTCAACATTTTAAATCCCCCCCCCCCTTTTGTTTTTAAAACAAAAGTACAAGAACAACATTAGTAGAACAAAGAACAATTTGAACAAAAAAGTTAGTAACATAAACAAAGAGGGATAACAAACTGAAAAGAGAAGATTAAAAAGTGTGAAATAAAGAAAAAAGGATAGACAACCAAATAGAGAAGAAAACAGGAAGGGAGAAAGATCGCTCGGGAATCCGGGGTCGCGAAACCCGTAAATACCTGAAGAAGGTATTCCCCTGGGGGACCTGTTTTCCATGCATGCGATGATGTTATCTATAAGACTTTGGGGAATACTGCTCCACTGCTCAAGAATTGCAATCTCCAAGTCCCGGACAGTAAAAGGAGACCTTGGTCTCCCAGTAATGCGTCGTCTGAGAATGTTACAAACATGCTCGATCGGATTTAGGTCAAGAGAGCATGCTGGTCATTCCATACGCTGTATTGTTTTAGCTTCAAGCATGTTTTCCACAAGACGAACTGTATGAGGTCTGGCATTATCATGCATTGAAAAAAAGAAATCACTAATTGCTGCAACATAAAATACGACATGAGGTTTCAGTATCTCTTCTGTATAACTTTGAACCGTCAAATTGCCATTCCGAATGATACGCAGGCCCGAACGTCCTCTTATGCTAATTCCAGCCCATAGCTTCAACCCACCTCGTATCTAATGTGATCTTTCACGAGCGAATGTGGGATTATTTTGAGTGCCTCTTTCTCTCTATGTCAAAGCACATCAGATGTCACATCCAGACTGAATCGGGACTTGTCTGTAAATAGAATTTGACTCCAACAACGTTGCCTCCAAACTCGATGTTCAGTTCCCCACCTTCTTTGGGCCGCACATTTGCTTGAGATCAACGGAATACTGACCATTGACTTACGTGCATAGAGACCACCCTGTTGAAGTCTATTTCGGACTGTTTGGCTGGACACCCTTCGTCTTGTGGCCAAAAACAACTGTATTTGCAGCAGAGTAGCATTGCCCGTTCCGTCTCGGAGAGCTGTTAACAGGATATATCGGTCATCAGTTTCTGTGGTAGCACATGGCCGACCTTGCCCTTGCCCTTGTCGTTATCTACCCTTCCATGTGTTTTGGAATCGATTGCATAGCCTTGCATTGACACTTCTTGCGACCCCAACAGCGTTCGCTACACTTCGTTGCGTCTCCCAAGATTCAACTGTCCCGATAGCACGCCAAGCTATGGATTTCGTTAAATCACATTGTTGTGACATTTTCAAGTCACTTTTTCTCAAAACACAAGCTGAGCAATTGGATCTCGCAACTGAGACAGTGAAACAGACGTTTCAGCAAAATACCGATTTCTACACTTATTTCCTTTTTCTACTTTTTGACGTCATAAACTTTAATTTGCATGTGAATTTTTTTAATCTGTTTTCTACTACGCTTTAAATTATAGATGTTTCATTTTACGTTACTTATCGGTGTAAATATTTGCGTAGTTTTGTTAAAACCATGTGCTCCCCTAATTGTTTTGAGCAGTGTAGTAACATGTCCAAGTGTTTGCAATACATTTGTTGTCATTTTTAAAAATGATGTCTCTAAAATGTCATGTTTTTATAAAAAAAATATTACTACATATTTATATAATTAAAAAGAACAGATCTGTGATATGTACATTGATAGCATGAATTTTTATATTTAGCATTTATTGAATAAATGAAGAACACTTTGCACTTACACGGATATGTTTTAGTTCAAACACCAAGATATCATATAAAATGTTCAACTTATCCGAGTTAGAATTAAACAAAATTTTCATATTAAGGGGTTCCATGGGTTTGAAAAATTGAAACATCCATTTATTCTTTTATATAACAGTAATATATGTCTAGAATATGTTCCAAAGTTTTAATTCAATAAGAGTAAAAGTCTAGGAGAAAAAGCCTTTGGAAATTCCCCTTGTTAGACTACACTGGCCAGAAGCACCACGGGTGATTTTTATAACACTATTTTTGAAGTCGGTGGACATGATTTCTCAAAACCAGATGCACCAATCTTATTGAAATTTTGCGCACTTCTTCAAAATAGGATGGACTAGCGATTGAACGAAGGTTTTTTCCATTTTTACGGTTCCTTACTTAAAAAGTAAAAACGGAGCCATTATAAGATCACTCCTGTGTCTGTCAGTCTGTCACAGCCATTTTACTCGTAAACTATGGAACATGGAAAGTTCAAATTGGGGGAAGTAATAATGAATAATAATCCACATATTTACAGATTAGTAAACAGTCACAAATATATTTAGGGAAAATGTAGAGGGGCTAATTATGTTACTTTGAAAAAAAAAACCTTTTCTTTATATATCGTGTAGGGGATCTTGTGAAAACTTCCGTAACGCTGAACTCAAAAGTACCTTTCTTTTAATTTTAGGTATTATATTTTCAGAGCTAATGTCGAAAATGTAGTGCAAAACTATGTTCCCCCTCTTTCTATTTCCGATTCTACTGCAGCTAAAATTATGAAAAAATTAGAGGTAGTAGACGTTAACCCTTAAATGCCTGATTTTTCAAAAATCATTGTAATAATGTTTTTCGGCTTTCATTTTTTAAATAAATCATGGGAAAAATACTTAAAAAAATCATATTTTGTTTTAAGTATAGTTTACGGCTAAAAAACAGTTTGTTACTAATCGGCAATACTGGTGTTTAATTGAAAAAATAATTTGCTTTGAAAAAATTCTATAATATTAAACGCACAAGAATTTTAGGAGCTATAATAAGAAATAAATTTCACTTGCCCACAGCAGGTCAAAATAAGGTATTTGGCAAGCTCACAAATAAAACAAAAAGAACAAGTAGCAACACTTGAAAAAATAAATCTATCTTTATTCTTAAACAGCACGAGTGTTGCCATCAACATGTTTAAAATCGATTTAATAATATTTTCAGAATGTATTTTATTGGCAACATTAGGCATTATAGCTTCAATGTTATTCTAATAGTATTTTAGAGCCTAAATTGGGTATGTTGCCGAAAAGCAACACCAGGCATTTAAGGGCTGATTTAAACCTTACAGGAAAAATATAGCGATTACCCTAGGTCGCAAAAATTTGATAAAAACGCATTTTTCCGTTACACACAAATTTCGATTTGCGGGCATTCAACGAAGGTGCTGACGACCACTGGAGATACCTATCGTAGCAGATGTATAAAAGCATTGCTGATAATGATTTTTTAAAAAAATCGTCGGTAATTAGCCGAGATATTAACCCGTAAACACACGGACGTCCGTGTGTCCAAACCGTATGGTTTGGACATATATAATGACAGTGGCGGCGTACTCTATGTACCATCGGCTTTAAAAGCCTATATAACAGCTTTTAATGATATATTTGGGTAATTCCTTACCCAGTAGCAGTATAAAAGCAGTAAACGTCAAATTGTTAAAAACAGACTAATTTAATTAGAATTAATCACATAAATACTATGGGATTCGCGACTAGTTTGCATTGAGTGAATGTCTCAATACGCCTCCCGAGTCTTTGAAAGTTAATTAAAAACCTATCTGGAAAAACGCGGCACGAGCCAAGGCGGCTTTGCACCTTTGCAACCTCCTTTCGAAGCGCGCTTACCGCAATGCCAAGTTTAAACTTTGAACAAGTGTTTTGTTTTAGCTACACTGTAAAAAAAAAAATATTATTACTGCGCTGAATTAAGGGCCCGACCTGCGGTGCGGCAGTCAGATGCCCTGACCACTACACAACGGGGCTTCTTTAACCCGGGAGAACTCGTTAGTGAGAATGCCCAATTGCTTTTCTTTTACTTTACATTCATATAATATCAACTTTTTTCGATTGACTTAGTACTTTTATTCACAAAATAGGTAAAATAATTGTAAAACATTTTGAAATTTTAATTAAAATGAAAAATGATTTAAATAAGAGTCTTAAAAATGTACGACTGTGAGAGAAAATCTCATGCAGCGAGTTCTCCCGGGTTAAAGGATATTAGCTATAAGAAAATGATGAACTCTTTATTTTGTTTCAAGGACAAACAGATTAATCTTTCGTAATCGAGCTCCGCGCGATATAGGTAAATTTAAAAATATTTCATGCTTTAAAATTGTTTTTAAAACCATAGATAATCAGTAAACTGAGATGAACTTTGCAAACAAATTCCATTTGAAAAAAAAAATCCTATTTGGTGATCTAAAAATTCAAATTGTACGATTAAAAATATGTTAGATTTGTGTTTTTTCAATATTATTCTTTTATTTGTTTATAAAAGAAGTATTAATTTCGTTAATTTGTCTTTCTCAAATATGTTAGATTGGTGTTTTTTTTTAAATATTATTCTTTTATTTGTTTATAAAGGAAGTATTGATTTCGTTATGCAAAAATAGTCAGAAACAAATGCTGGAAAATGTTTGTTGTTTTATGTGCAAAATGTTTATTATTATTATGTTTGAAACCGGCATGTGATAAGATAAACTTAAAATAAAATCACGCTTAAAAATTATTTTAGAAAATATAATACATCAGTCAATTAAGATACAGTTTTTAAACAAATTGCATTTGAAAGTAAATCTTTTTCCCTATGCGACGAAAATTCAAAATGTACGATGGTCAGAAGATTAAAAAATTGCAGTAGCGAAAATTTCAAAACCGAAATTTTATCGTGAAGTGTTGCCATTTGCAAAATGACGTCAGCGTTACGCACAGATACGTTTGTTCTTTATAATATAGATACATAATCAGTAAAATATAATAAAGATCAGTTACTAAGATATGGTTATCAATTGAGGCTCTAATGCTTGGTATTCTTGAATGAAAAACAACAATTTTCACTTTCTCAAAATTCCCATACTCACTTCGCATATCCATATTCATCATTTAAAAAAAAATTGTATTTTGTTTGATCATTTAAAAATCATTTTAACACAAAACTTGAAGTCACAATTGTCAGCAATATCTTTTACGTGAAGAAACGCATTCGTTACTTGAGATTCTAATCTCAATTCCGGAGAGTAAAAATTTCCGTAATTTAGGTTTTTTAGACGCATTTGTGTTAAAATGTTTAGTTTTATCTAAGAAAATTATCGTTTTCTTTTAAATATGACTTCATTTTCACTTAAATAAGCATTTGTGATACCTAGTCTGAACCTAGTCTGAAACCTAGTGTCTGAAACCTAGTATCAGTACACATGCAGAAGGAAAAACAATATAGAAATTTTCTGAGGAAAAATGCGTGTTTTCAAAAGCAGTATGTCATTTTCCGTTACTGTGCCCCTAATATAATATTCTGCTCCTAATGGGATTTTGCGAAACTAAACCCTATACAACAATTTTTATTATTAATTTTGAATTTTTATCAGAAAATATGATGAATAAAGATAAAAATACCTCATTATTTCTCTCTTGTCTGCAATAATGAAAGCTATCTAATTTTCACCATTCTGAAGAAATTTCATAAAATGCTTTTAAAATTAAAATATAAAAGTGGGGATATATATATAAAAAAAAACCGGATAGTGCGATCACATCTACAAATGAAGAGCTTTCATTTAAAAAGAAATATTAGTAAAATTGGTTCAGAAGAAAAATCAGGGTCATTTTAAATATGTAGATTATATAAAATTAGGAACAAATAAATTAAGCAAATTATGTTATTTTGATAAAATTATAGTAGAATGTCCTAAAGAATAACATTAAAATTTTATTATTCGAGAGAATTTTGGACAAAAACTTCAGGAACACAATATTATTTTAACCCGCGAATTATTCGTTTGCTTATCGAACTCTGCGGAGCAAATCCATCCAGGCGAGAATCATCAATTTTTGTAATATAAATCGCTATTATTTGCATGTCCCCTCTCTTTTATAAACACACTCTAAATTTTTGTAAAACATTGTGTTTTATCAGTGTGTGAATTCGATTACATTATTTTCAGCAGTGAAGCATTTTTACCTGTGAAGAATTTCAAAGCAGCTGGGCTGTGAAAATGACGCTCTTCTACAAAACATAATTCAGGTTTAAGAATTAAAATGCACGCTTTTTTATAAAATGATGTCATTTGCATTCGGTAAAGCAATCTACTTTTGCAATCCAGTTTTAAACTTCGTCTATAGAATAGTATACATATGACGCCATTATCACGGAATAATACACAATATTCTTGACATAGCTCGTATTTTAATTTTAACTGTTTTTTCAGGTTTTATGAGAAAATGGGAACAAAAAGATACAGTATCACTTAGTTTCGACTATTTTCCGTTTACTTTCAATGACTTTGAATAGAAATGGGGTACTTTTGTTGCCACTATATGAAAAATGTTATTAAAAACTACAAAAATATTAATATCTCAAAAATAAATTGAGATACGGCTTTCAAACAAATAGCATTTAAAAGAGAATATTTTTCCTTATACGACGGTGTAAAATTTTAAAATGTGCGATGCTTAGAAGCTTACAAATTTGCAGTAGAGAAAATTGCAAAACCAAAATTTTATTTCAAATTTCAAAGTGTTGCCATTCGCAAAATGACGTATGCGTTACGCACAGATATGTTTGTCCTTTATAATATAGATATATATATAAATAGAGAATATATGCTTTTTTAAAACTTCGAAACACATGTAACCCCTTAAACAAAATAGATGAATGAAACAATATTGAAATAACATTAAAATATACACAATGTTTCGAAGTGATTGATACAAGCTTTAATATTTTACTTTTAAAGATTAGCATGGAACGTAAATTGAGTAAAGTGTTCAAATAATGTTTGGAACTAAGATCTCGGCTAATTACCGACGATTTGTTTTGAAAATCATTGTCAACAATGCTTTTATACTTCTGCCACGATAGGTACCTAAGGCGCCCCTCAACAGCTTTGCCGATTGCCCGCAAATCGATGTTTCTGTGTAACGGAATATTGCGCTTTAATCAAAAACTATATGACCTAGGGTAATCTTATAATTTTCCTGCTAGGTTTAAATTAACGTCTACTACCTCTATATTTTTCATAATTTTACTTTCATTAAATTCGGAAATAGAGGAGGGGGGACATATTTTTTCACTATATTTTTGACGCTATCTCTGAAAATATAACACCTAAAATTAAAAGGAATGTATTTTTGAGATCAGCTTTACGAAAGCTTTCACACGTAAAAAAGTTTGTTTTTTTTGTTCAAGTAACATAATTAGCCCGTCTACATTTTCCCTAAAGTTATCTCTGAATATTTAATAATCTGTAAATAT
Source organism: Maratus speciosus (assembly GCA_963932465.1). NCBI lineage: Eukaryota > Metazoa > Arthropoda > Arachnida > Araneae > Salticidae > Maratus > Maratus speciosus. The sequence goes on from OZ010787.1 coordinate 639,199,259, forward strand.
ATGTGGGTCAATAGTCTTTATTACTTCCCCGAATTTGAACTTTCTATGTTCCATAGTTTACGAGTAAAATCGCTGTGACAGACAGACACAGGAGTGATCTTATAACTGTTCGTTTTTACTTTTTAATTACAGAACCCTAAAAATTCAGGAAAAATGAATTTATAAAAAATCTGTTTATTTCCTTCAAAATAAGGTCTAAAATTTCTGCCAAGGACGCAAGTGTTCATTGCAGTCAACCATTTCATTAGTAGACATTTTCGAACAATAAAATCCGAATACAAAGATTTTAAAATATTAAATTTATAGTTTTAATTTTTATGCATTCAGATGCAGAATTTTTCGCTGATTTCAGATATGTAAATTTCTTCCCGGTAGCTCAATTAACATTTTAGATATTAATTATTATTTGACTAATTGGATTATTTCTTTCAAACTCCCATTTTAAAAGCCAGTCTCAGAAAGCGCAAATGATGTATAGGATTCTTTGAAATGCCGTCATTTTTTTTAAAATACACCATTTAGAGATTTTACAGTTAGCATCTAGCCCTATCTTTAAACGCTTTTTAAGAATATATAAATTTTATAAAAATCGATCCGCAAATTTTTGTTTTATAAAGAATTCTATTTTTAAAAAGGAAAAGAAATACATTGTTGAAACGCGAATTTACTAAAATTAAGAAAACTGACCTATTTGGAACTTACAGAAAATTTATAATGCCTACTAAATATTTTAAAGAGTAGGGGCATCAAATTTGAGGAGGGGGAGGGACAATACATTTTAGGGGGGCGCGATCAAATATTTAAAACTTTACCGGTTTAGATGCGGATTTTTGACAGAGCCCTGGGATTACTTATTTAATATAAAATTTCAAAAGTGTACTTACCTTTACTTTCGAAATGTAATTTCAAAATATATCTTAAATTCTTGCTTCAATCCTCCCCCCCTTTGAGTAATATATGTACGGATAGGTTGTTTAAAGGAATTTTGTTGAGAATCAGTATTCATAAGAATAGAGTTCGCCCTCTGGTGGTGGAATGTAAAACTAAAATATTTCGAGATTGGGTTTTTTTGCAAGATTTTGCAGTGCGTTTGCGTGTCCTGGTTCGAGGTTCGTTCAGTTCGAGATTGGGTCTTTTTATGAGATTTTGCAGTACAGATTTGAGATTCCTTTAAGAATAATGTTACGGGCCCGGGCAACGCCGGGAGACTCAACTAGTTATTATATGTGTTGTTCTGGATATTTTAGACATTAACGTAAATGATTATTCAAGTGAAACAATTTTTTCGTTCAAAATTTAACATATAAAGGGTTAAAGGTCAATTTATCATAGATTTAATCTGTTTCGGGAATTAAATGTTTGCCATTGATTTCCACTTGCGTAAGTGGATTTACGCTCTAAACTGGCTCAAAATCATCTATTAAACACGTTGATATTTCCTTTTACTTATAACTATTTGCTAGGTTAAAGGTCAATTTATCATACCTCTAATGTGTTACCTAGAAGTAAATGTTTTTCATCGATTTTCTCTTTGTGTTAGTGGAAATTTTCTGTAAACACAGTCAAAACCAACTAAAAAGCACTTCCGTATTTCATTTTACTTTTCACTATTTACCAGGTTAAAGGCCACTTTATCATACTTTTAATGTGTTCCCCAGAAGTAAATGTTTGTTATTGATTTCCTATTGCGTAAGTAGATATTTCTTCTAAACATTAAACTCTCTGCGAAGGTCGTTGATTGGAAGAAATGAACTTTTTTTCGTTACGTATAGTACATCAAAGAAATATCTTTTCCAAACCTGAAATTGATATCCGATAAACCCAAGTTTATCTTGCTATAAATCAGGAAGAAACGATACAGTGTTATTTCTTCTAGAATTTCATAAATAATAAGTCTTTTCGTTTTTAACCTCACAATAATTAAATAAAACATTATTTTTAAATATTTATAATTACCTGTAGACACATGCATGAATTTTGACCTGCAATATTTGAGATTCTTTGCTGATACGTTTCCCATTACTTTTTAATTAACTTCAATTTTTATTTAAAAAAACATATATTAACAAAATATGATTGCACTATGTCAGTGGTACCCAACCTGGGGTACGCGTCCCCATGGGTGTACGTGGCGGTCTTGTTGAGGGTACGTGAAAGTAATATATGTAATGGCAGAAATCACAAAAATGGTTAGAAAAGTCACAAAAGTTTTAGAAATGTCAATGTAAATTTTATCGATTTATTATATGGTTGTGATAAGAAGATTACTAATGATAAGAAGCATGTTTGCGCTATCTAGTTAAGTGGAGGGAGAAGAGGGGAGGGGGGTCGTGTTTGTGAGTAATGGGGGTACTCCGAAATGAAAAGACTAAGAAAGCGGTACGTGATAGAAGAAAGGTTGGGAAGCGCTGCATTATGTCAAAGGTATGTTAAAACATCCTTCGTATTATACCTCATCAATAATTGGGCATTTTTTATTTACATAGTAAAAGGGATTTTGACGCCTGTCTGCTGCACCACAGGTCGAGAGTTCGACTCCCGACTGGGCAAGGTTCACTCAACCTTTCATCCCTTCGTGGTCGATAAAATGAGTACCAAGCTTGCTTGGAAACTAAACACCGATGGTCGCGCGTTAGGTTGACCACCTGGCCGGGACGCATGCTGTATAGCACCTCGGGGCCCAGGGTCAAGAAAACAGAGATGGGCACTGTCCGTCCAGATCTTTCTTGGATTGTATAGCCACAGAGTTTAGTTAGTTTTAGAAAAGGGATTTTGACAACATAATTAATACAGTCGAACCCAGTTAAGACGCCCACGGTTAATATGCGATACAGATTAATAAGCGGATTTTTTCTAATTCCTTGTACATCGCCCATAAGGCTAATGCAAAAATATCACGTTTAATACACAAACGGTTGTTACGCGATCCCGTTTAATACACGATAGATTTTCAGTCCTTTGAGGCAAAAATCCACGTTTAAGACGCAAATTCATTCATCAAGCTGCGTAATTCCGTCTCTGTTCTCAAGTGTTGTGCCAATTTGGTGGAATCTTTTTATTCAGATAAATAACACTGTTTCCGAATAGTAATATTGACTTTTAAGTTTCCGTACATAAAAAGTAAAAACGGAACCATTATAAGATTACTCCTGTGTCTGTCAGCTTAAAATATGTCTGTTTTTTATGTGTCTGTCAGCTTAAGTCATTCGCTTAAAATATTGTATGTCAGCGTTCTTTAATAAACCATTTTGCAACAAAAAACCAGTAGGAAAATTTATACAACATATATCTTTAACCTTCATATATGGTGCTCCATGCAAATTACGATTACCAATATGAATAAATTTCTGATGAAGCTTTGATTTCGAATTATTTTTAGTAATAAAGTTTGAAACCTCAGCTGATAAATATTTTTATTGCTAATCAATTCTTGAATGAGTAAAAATCCTTTAATAGCTTGTGTTTTAATGCCACAAGTGCCCATAATAAAAGATTGTAGGGTGGCATTATAACCTTCATACACAAACATTGAATGGCACAAAAGCGGTACCCAGGTACCCAATTTACAACACTAGTTGTGAAATGAAGCAAGAGATGCATATTAAAAATCATGAAATCCTCACCGTACAATACCCGTGTTTCAGTAACAAATTTCATTATTAATTCATCAGTAGTTTAAGTTATTTACAGTTATAGATTTTTTCATTAATAGTTCAAGTGCACCCACCAAGAAACTAATGTGATCCAAATAAAGTTGTTTCAAAATACCTTTTAGACGTGGAAAACACATATGCAAAAGAAAATGTGTCCATTTACAAGCTTTATACAGAGTTCTCTCATATATGGTTCTTGGAACTCTTCCAACGTTATATGGGAAAATAATTTTACTCATACGGTCGTTTATTAAACTGCAAACTACTGTCGAACCAACGTAAAATTCTCGAGCATTATTACGACTGTTAAACCATGAATTAACAAGATATTTTGTTACTCCTAAAAAATCCCATGCGTGTAACCTGGAGCGAAACCTGAAATTAGACTAAAAAATGGTACTGGAAACAGTACACTTGGTCCTTTAATTGACTGTATACTCTTTCCTATAGTCGTAGCGTCATGCATTAATTTAATGGTTTTCCGTTCAGTTCGGTCTGTATAAAGCAAATGACCTTTATATATATATGTTGTAGGCTAATTGAGAAATCCGGCTCTTTGCGAACAGCCTAGGCTCTTTGCAAAGAGCCGGGCTAATTGGAGAATCCATCTCCCTTTTTCCAATTAGCCTGATATTTTTCAGGCTTATTGCAAAGAGCCTAGAAAGCATTAGGCTAATTGAAAAATGACCACTTATTATCCGATCAGAGTGATATTTTTAGCTCACAGGCTATCGAGCTTATGTGCTTGCCGATTCTGTATGTACGTGTGTACGTAACGCGATAACTCCCAGTATACGAAATTTGGAGCAGATCGAATAATTCTGCATGAAAAAACTATTTATCTAAATTAAGGGGGTAGCTCCCCTTTCCCCCCTTTATACTTAAATAATGAGCTTCCAAATCTAATCAGGGAAGCTCCTTAACACAATAAACCGGTATACCAAATTTGGAGCAAATCGAATATTTCTGCATGAAAAACCCATTTATATAAATTAAGGGGGGGACTAGCCCCCCTTTTCCCCCTTTATCCTTAACCAATGAACCCCAAAAACTAATGAGGAAAGCACCTCATCAGAATGAACATAGAATTTTTTTTTAAGCAAATCGGATATTTCTATCAAGAGTTATCGCGCTACGTATATACGTACGTACGTACGTACACACGTGCATACAGAATCGGTGGGAACATAAGCTCTCAGGCTTTGATATCCTGTGAGCTAAAAATATCACCCTGATCGGATAATAAGTCGTCATTTTTCAATTAGCCTAATGCTTTCTAGGCTCTTTGCAATAAGCCTGAACAATATCAGGCTAATTGGAAAAAGGGAGATGGATTCTCCAACTAGCCCGGCTCTTTGCAAAGAGCCTAGGCTGTTTGCAAAGAGCCGGATTTCTCAATTAGCCTACGACATATATATTACAGTGCTATTTACTATGAATCCAGGGTGTTTGCACCAAATGCAACCATAATAACCATTAAATTGAGTTGAGCTTTGAATGCATGGCCGCGCTACAGAATCAGCACAACAACATGCTGCAAATGCTTTCAAAATATACTTAGAATCAGGTGCTAAAGAAATTCCCTTCTCAGCAAGTTTGATGGCTTCTTCCACTAAAGGTTTCATGTAAAGATCCATCTTTGGTTCTTTTTTCTCAAACAATAATCTTGCTAAAAGTACATTTAGAAAACGTATTGTAGGAGGAATTTCATTAATAGTTACCAAAATTGGCCACAAAAATCCTTCAGCGTTATTAAACACTGCTAGACCATCAACTGAAAAATTATATGTTAAAAACCAAGATTCAGTCTTACTTTGTAATTTTCTATACATTCCCTTATAATTTATATTAGAATAATACTGATTATGTAGCTCCGCATTTTTGTTAAAATATTGAATGCATGGTATGCTAATTATGCCAGAGCGGATCATATTTTTATTTGAGCTTCAAGTGAGATAGTCATAAAACAGAATGACTTTTGTACATTATCAGTCTGATAGTAGGAGAGCTGTTGAAAATTTTTGAGTAGGTATTTGAGGCACCCTGAAAATTTGTGCAGCACTTCTTTTGTAATGCCTGAATGCAAAATTGAATGTCTGGCTGAAGAATCGTGGCCCAAAACCTGTGCCAGACACGTGTCAAGTGCCATTTTTTGACACTACCCCCAAAAAGTATTTGAGGCACGCTGAGATTGAAACAGAATAATATTTATACTTAGAAAAAAATATTATGAAAATGACAGACACTTTAGTCGGCCCAAAAACTGTGCCAGACACGTGTCAAGTGCCATTTTTTTGACTACCCAAAAAAGGTATTTGAGGCACGCTGAGATTGAGCACAATAATATTTATGCTTAGAAAAAAATATTTTGAAAATGACAGACACTTTAGTCGGCACAAAAACTGTGCCAGACACGTGTCAAGTGCCATTTTTTGTCTGGCACAGGTTTTGGGTCACGATCCTTCAGCCAGACATTCGATTTTGTATTCAAGCATTACAAAAGAAGTGTTGCACAAATTTTCAGGGTGCCTCAAATACCTTCCCTAAAATGTTTAACTGCTCTTGGACTATGAACCTGAACTCCACAAGTACTACAGATTCTGAAATTATTCTCATTATTCTGATGTATGTGCTATATTTCTGACAAAAATGCGTTTTATTACAGTTAAACATTGTCAACAGGCAATATAAACTTGAATTGATAAATTTTTGTCGTATTATACTATTTATCATTTCAATTAAACTAACAATAGCAATGTCTGACACTTGGAATCGCAAAGAAAAATCCAATATTAATATTAAAATATTCTTTCTACATACCGAAATTTTAATCTGATGTTTTTCATGGAGATTTTCATCTTGCTGAATACCATCATCGGTGACTAAAATATCGTCTTCATCTTGCTGAATATCATCAGTGACCAAAATGTCCACTTCATTTTGCTGAATATCACCATGAGTGACCAAATGTCCTCTTCAACTTGATGAATATTATTATCAGTGATCAAAATGTCCTCTTCATCTGAACTTTTAGCCATAGAAATTATTCCTCTCCATGATCCTGAAAATAGGTAAAATATTTCAGCTCATAGTTTTTTACAGATTTACAAACTTTATGATAAGGCTTATTTGCTGTGCAAGTCTTTGAGACAGACATATTAAAATTATATCATTGTATTCTCCAGTCGAGAGCTAATCTAGTATCTCGCATCAAAGATTGATGAACCATGGAGTGTAACTTTGCACCATCTCCTAATTTTCAATATTTTTCGCTCCAAAAGACTAAATAAGCTCCAGAACTGTGTTCTGTTGGCAAAGTCCTAAACTGGGATTTCACTCTTTATTTTAGAAAATAAATTAGCAACATTATACGCAATTAAATGCATCATCTAACTATTTTTGTGAAGTGCTGTTTTCAAGGTAATTTTGAATGCTGTTTTGAAGTTGTTGTAATCCAATTAAATTTTCATAGTAAGTAACAATATACTCATTTATCAGACATATTATTGTCTAAATGTTGTAAATGTGATAATATTTTGTGATTATTTATTTATTAATAGTTAATAAAATGTAAAATAAGAAGGCACTAACATTTTACCACATTTTCAGGTTAACTTTGAGCCGGCTCAAATTTATACTGATGTTTATAATTTACTAATTATAGGTGTTACTGTCAAAAATTTTCCATATTTGCACGTATATTATATATAAATGCCGAAAATGAGCATTAGATATAACATGTAAATATTTTCACAAATATGTGTAAAATACATACAATTCATTTAAAGGCGTTTTTCGGGGCAGAGCTACTCAAATTTGACATTTCATACATTCGGCATTTTTTATTCTTGTTTGAATAATGCTAGTACTAGTATGTTTTACTGTAACTATGGATATATTATTGAGATAAAACATTGAAAATTGTTTTCCACTGCATTTTTTTTCTTTATATGAACAATAAACAGGTTTCTTTTAAATTTCTAAATGTTCATGGTTCTCATCTTCCACTTTTCTTATGCCTGATATTTGTTGTAATATCATAAATTATACAAATCTTGTGATATTGGGAAATGTAAATTCGGAATCTTTACATATCTGAAAACATTTTTGGGGGTTCAAAGTTGTCCTAACTATAATAATTTTTTTATAATGAATTATTTTAGATAATATTTATCAAATGGTGCAAAGTTACTCTAAATGGCTGGGTAACTTTGAACCAGGATAAAAATTCATTTGTCATTATTCACTTTTATCATTATTATTCCTTAATTTTTTATAGTCATGCAATAATTTAGGATCATTTCTTCTCTTTTATGGCCCTAGTTGCAACAATAGTCTTAAAATAAAAGTGTGACATATGAAAATAGAGAAAATGCGGATCAAAGTTACCCTGAATGACTGTATTAATTACATTATATGCATTTAATTAACTTTTTTAAAAAGTCTTAACTCAGGGCTCGTTTAAAGGCATTAAATTGATTACAGAAACAAACATGAGTATAGTTTATATCAGGGCTGCGGAGTCGGTGGGAAAATGGCCGAATCCGACTCCTATTCAGACCAAGTGCCAGCTAATATACTAGTGTGGCCTCTTGGTTAAAATAATGATGGAATATATATAAAAAAAAGTTAAAATCTGACTATTTCGGCATTAATTCTCTTTTTAGGGGTTAAAAAAAATTAAATTTTCCGTTTTATTAACTTTACAATTTCTTTCCCGCAAACCCGGAAAATCCAACTATCGAAGTCTAAAAAACACAAAATGGAAATTTTACTATTTTGGATCTGGGAACTGAGAAGAAAAAACAAAATTGCTACAATTTAGTGGTTTATTTTGCTGTGTTTTTCGGACTAGAAAAATTTCTATGGAAAGGAGAAAAAATAAAGATGAAAATTTTATTATTTTGGAAATAATTCGGATTCTGGGTATTCTAATGAAAAAAAATTACATCTTTTTAATCAATTTTACAATTTTGGCTTTAACCCGGGAGAATTCGCTAGTGATAATTTCTCTCACGGTGCCCAATTGCTTTTTGTTTACTTTCTACTTCTTACTACTTTTTTTTTTTTTTTTTTTTTTTTTGCTTGGCTTAGTACTTTTACTCACAAATAGGTAAAATAATTGAAATAACATTTTTTAGTTTTAATTAAAATGAAAAATGGTTTAAATAAGAGTCTTTAAAAAAGTACGACGGTAAGAGAAAAACTCATGCAGGGAGTTCTCCCGGGTTAATTCGGGTTCTGCAGACCGGTAAAATTCGAAATTCAAATTGTGAAAGGTAACGAAATTTCGCTATTTCACCGTGATTTTGGGTACCGCCAATTTAGAAAAAAAAGAGTTACAATTTCCTGCTATTCTGACTCCTGTGCACAAAAATAAATAAATAAAAGAAAACTATTTCAGAATTTTAACTTTTGGCTATGCTGACAGGAAAAATTTGACGGAAAAAAACTTCTATCACTATCACCACACTTTATGCTATACCGGGTTCTAAGTTCTTTTGCCTCAAAAAATAGCACAAATTTATTATTTTCGCATTACCTCCGGTAAGAGATCTACATGAGCCAAAATTTTAAAGCCGTCCTCTAAAAAGTTCAGCCGTGCCTTTGTATTTATTCTCACACCAATTGCGCCCATTCTAAATTGTTCCTATTTTATCGCGTAATTTGATTCTTTCAAATTTGTTATGCTTGACTTGTCAGCCTGCTCAATTTTATCAGTCTGATCCAGCCCATTAATGTAAATTTTCTTAACCCGGGAGAACTCGCTAGTCAGAATGCCCAATTGCTTTTCTTTTACTTTACATTAATATAATATCAACTTTTTTTGGTTGGCTTAGTACTTTTATTCACAAAAGAGGTAAAATAATTGTAAAACATTTTGAAATTTTAATTAAAATGAAAAATGATTTAAATAAGAGTCTTAAAAAAGTACGACTGTGAGAGAAAATCTCATGCAGCGAGTTCTCCCGGGTTAATTCGGCTTACACGTCCTTATTTGACATTTTTATTTGAAAAATTGCCTTATTTCCCGTGCCTTTATTCCTTTCAGACCTTTGTACCTCGAATTCTATCCACAAACCCCAAAAATATGAAGGGAAGTACTTATATACTAAATGTAAAATATCTGCTACAGTTATGAATTAAAAACAGTTTTCATCTACTCTGTACACGGTTAGTACTCTGCACTTACTCTGTATCTATTTTGTACACTGCAGTAGATCGGTCATCTTTAACTTGTGCAGCCTGATATAGTCCATAAATAACAATAATAGTTCCTTTTATAGATATAAAATTACATATAGTTTAATTTCACGTTAAAATGTCTAACAAAAAAATCTGGAGTCGGAGTCGGTTTGTTTTTTAGCGACTCTGACTCTTTCCCTCAAAAATGCGTCCAACTCCGCAGCCCTGGTTTATATATCACTCACCCGCAAGAAAAGTGACACATCTCGACAAAAGTAAATTTCACAGGAGAGGCAAATGGGGGGGGGGATGATTTGCATGATTTTATTCTAACATGAAATTATAGCACTTTGCTCTGCATGCAGGAATGAAAACTTCCATAAAAGCATAGAACCCTTAAAAATGGATACGTAGGATGAGGCTTGGAGTGTCGGGTAATTTTACCTCCCTACACAATCCACCTCTCTTCTGTCGTCACCAATGGGCATATAGCATAATAAATTTATTTTCCGCATAGCTACACTTAGGAAACTGTTTGTGTAGAAAGATGCACATGTGACAGACCTATTAGTGGAATAAAACGCAAAATGAATTTTTGCGAGATGTGTCACTTTTCTTGCAGGTGAGCGATATAATCTCTTACAAGCTTATATGAGTTTGTCCTGACTGATTTATAATCAACGCACAGCCCAAAGTATTGAACCTAGAAGCATGAAAATCGGGGTGAAAATACTTACGATATAACCATGCGCCAAGAAAGGATTTTTGAAAATTCCAACCCTAAGGGTGTTAAAGGGGAGAGGAAAGTTATAGAACCTCTGCCTATATTTCAGCAGCCGTTTAAGGTAAGAGCATGAAATTCCAGAAAATAAATCTACTAAAAAAACAAGTAATATAAAAATTTTGTTTTTAAAGTCAATTCCTACTTAATTCATCAAAGAAAAATTTAATATAATCCCTTAAGCTAATATTAGTTTTTGTTGCATTAAAATATCTCAATTTGTTGATTTTCTATAAGCAAGTAGGTTTACAATGGAAGTCTATGGGAATTTGGCGAAATATTAGAGATATCGCCAAGTTGGCGTCACTTTTGGCGACTCATTTTGGTAGCCAAATTTGGCGATATATCACCATGTTGGCGACAAACTTGGCTGTATTTGGCGACAGAACAGGGTCCCCCTATGGTAACCACCCTTATAGATATGAAGATGCATTAAATGCTTCAAGAACCAATGGCCGCCATTTTGTCTCCCCTGTAAAACTAAAATTAATTAATTAAAATTTAATTAATGAAATAATATTTGAAAAAACTGTATTAACATCATTTGTCATCCAGTACAAGTTTAAAAAAAAATTATTTCAACTTGATAGGATGAATAATAAGTATTTTATTAACGATTGAAAATTTGAACAAGATATATAAATAAACAATTAAATTTAAACAATCAAAAAACCCGACTGCGTAAAAAGCGAACTAATTAATTATTTCTCATCAATGTGAAACTATTTTTAAAAGGATTGAAAGATTTAAAAGGATTAATTAAATTTCAAATTATAGGGATTTTGTGCACTATTTAGAACCCCACTCAATTTTTTTATTTTAAATATTTTTCTTAGTAATTTGTAGAATTAGGAAATGTACCAATATAATGTTCTTACAATAGAAATATAGAAATATTTCCGAAGTGAAAAATCCCCCCACCCACCCCCCAACGCTAAGAAAGCTCAAAAGATGCAAAGCCAAAAGAAATCATCCTTTTAAAAATATTTTTGTTTTGTGTAACCCATAATGCTTTTGGAACAAGATAAAGTAATGCATCTATAACTCATTGTAAACGGTATTACTATTAATCGATGTATTAAATTAATTTTATAAAAAGTATTTTAATAGTACTTATAAGTACAATCAGTAGATAAAGGGTTAAACATGCAAATTGCATGCAAATATAACTCTAATATGGATTGAATATCATCTACATTTAATTAATTTTCGGTTATAAAATTTTAAACACGCATTAAAAGAGATATAATCTAAGAGATAATGTCCTGAAGAAGTGTCTAGGTGCATATATATTTTGTTGATTTGATTTAGAATTTAATGCTTTTTTAACAAATTAATTCACCTTATATGCTTTACGTGCAGGATTTCTCTTAATCGAATTGCAAAGTGAGCCGAATACTTTTATTGAGAAGAGAGAGAGTTTGTCTTTCAAATGTCTTTCACTGGAAAAATATAACAATTAGTTATTGAAAAGAAAGTTAAATTAAAAAATCTAAAATTTTGAAAAATGCTTTTAATAAAAAATAGTCACCCGTTTTTAAATTTCTTAGCTGATGAACATAATAATTGGTGATTTTGTGCAACTAAGGTTTAGAACTTCAGTCAAAATTTCATGAAATCCTGCCCAGCCATTTCATTTAAATCATGTGCACAATCCCCAAATCACACTTGAGAAAATTTACTTTAACCCTTTATGCACTGACAGTACTTTTATGTACCAATAAAGAAAATTTTATATAAAATTTATTTAACTCGTCTATTAATAAAAGTGTAGACTTTAATTTTCATACAAAATACATTTCTTTATCACATTTAGAAAGTAGGGGAAAGTAGGGTAATGACGCTCAGAAGGGCAATCACGCTCACCCAAATATCTCTAAACAGAATAGAATTGAAAACGTGCGATCGGTACCGGTACCTAGTGAACTTCATCCTAAGTTTCCATTAAGGATATAGTGCCCGTTGGGAGAAAAGTATTTTTGTGTAATTTTGTGTGACAGTATAATAGTTTGAAGTTGTTTTAGAATAAAATTTTACAACATCTAACGTGAAGGTAAGTTTACACTCTTATTTTCAATTGTTAATTTACTCATTATTTCTAAAAAATATATATACATTTAACTGTACGTTTGTTCTTTTACTTATTTTTGTAGTGCTTTATTGCGCAAACTATAAATCACTCCAACTTAAATGTTGTATTCAAATTTTGAGCACCAATTACTCTACCATGTCGGGCATTACCGCTCAATCCATTGTTAATTAAATAAAACGATTAAAAAAAAATTCTAAAACTTTTACGCAGATTAGTTGACTGCAAACTGTTCTTCATGCTTTGGAGTAATACTTCATTAATAAAATATTGATTTTTTTTTTTTTTGTAAATTTGACTAGTTATTCATGTTTTCCGTTAAATGAGCGTCATTCCCCTACTTTCACCTACATCAAATCATTCGGAGCTAAATATTTTTTTAATGTGGTAAGTTTCTCAACCATTTACATAGATGTAGCTTTTCTCTTATTAAAAAGTATTATATGAAAACTTTACAACTACAAAACACTTCTCAGCTACAGGTAGGATCTAATTATTTTTGTAAATGTTTTATAAAAAGTGAGATAAGTACAGACTTATTAAATTAGGTTTTAAAGAAAAATCTTATCTATATTTTATTTTATTATTTTATAATTCCTTTAATTTATCCTCAGACATTAAGGAAAATAATTATTGAGGTGCAGGCAATTTCTTGATTAATAATTCCGTAGATATAGGGTTAAATATCAACTTACGGCTGAATCATATGAAAAGAGCTTTAATGTCTGGGACATAACATACCTTCTAAAGTTAAATTTTTGCATATGGTTTCTTTTAAAACGTTCCTAAAGTATCAGATTTTAATATAAGCTATTGAAAAAAAAAGTGATTTTTCACCCTTTAAAAGTTTCTTGACCCCTTAATTTATATGATTATTTATTGATTCTTCATCTCCCTTTTACACGTACGTTTTTTTTTAAATTTATTTATCATCTCCCCTTAAATTATTTTAAATTTAACACCAATTTAAAACTTGTACGATTGTTCACATTTTGTTATAAATAATTAATTCGATATACACTCTCAACGGCGTCCAATGGCTAATTCCTAAACCGTCAGTCATAGACTTCTAGCTACAATTACAAAAGTGTTTTAGATGAGGTAAAGAAGTATTTTTAAAGCAATTTTGGTCAATGAATACAATTTTTAAGGAAATTTAAAATTTAAACTTTTATACGGTTCCCCAGTTCATTAAGTTATATTTAGTAAAGATATTCTATTACTGTAAGAAGTAAAGCAAAAAAAAGGACCATTATTTTACGATTAAAACAGGCCGAGTAATAGCTGTTTAAAGTTGAAACATCCTTTTTGCTGCGATATAGGGACTATTCACAAATTTACTAGAAACATGATTAATCGTCAGATATAAAAAAATAGTTGAGAGTGAAATTAAAATAACAATATAAACTTAAAATACATTTTCCTTCTGACACATTAATACAACTTGTACTGAAAATATAAATGAGAAAAAATATCAGAATTTTTGTTAAATGAAATGATGAAAAGCTACACTTTCAATTATTTACAAAATAAAATACAATTATTTTAAACAATCTGAAATTTAATTAATAAAAATTAACACTATCGTAATACTTCTACGATGAACTAGACACACGCTAGTGCAGATACACGCATATACTAGAGCAGATACCCGCGAAATAAATTCTTCTAATACTTTAAGCACCTTGTGTACAACCCCAGGAAGTACACCCAATTCATGTTTGTTCAGATGCAGAAAACTGGTATAGGTATATTCAAAATTTCATAACAAGTTCAATTTTAGTGTTAGATGAATGGGACTATTTTTGTCTTACTTGTTAGTGTAATGTAACTTGAGAATTTTGTACTAATTACTACTTATATGACTGGGTGAGCCGTCTAAACAGTTAAATTTCGTAACTTTTTAAGAAATATTTTTATTGATCCAAACGACTTTTAAAATATTTTTTTTTACATTATTTACAACATTATTTTAATTGGAACTATATGTCTATGACTAACGGTTTGGGAATTAGCCATTGGGCACTGTTGGGAATAGACACCCTGTATAGTTACAAATCTTTAATGCTTTAATTCTCTCCTTCCTTTCTTTTTATATAATCTTACTCGAAAGCAGCAACATATATTATCTCATTCATATCGATCTGGTTGCACTCTTTTCTTTTTTCCTTGATTTGTTGCCTATAAAGCAAATTCAATAAATCAATCTTCCCGACTCATTCATTTTATTTTTTGATTCATCTTAAATTTGTTTTGAAGTTCTTGTAACATAATGTATTCATGTATTTCAAGCATGCATTTTTCGATTTTATGAATTTAGAATTTCATTAGCACCTTTCCTTAATTTTGGTTTCTCTTTGTTTAATTATTTATTTAAATTTAAAATTTATTGTGGTTATTATACACGATAGCTCAAATCTAGCATCGTATTAGCTTAATGCTGGTGTAAGGGTGAAAGTACAGTAGATTTTTTTGTGGAACCTGGGAATAATTTGGGTTTGAAGAATCTTTTAAAACTTTCACATTTTTCAACAGTATTAGCTTTTTAATTATTATTTAATTTTTCATTTTCTCATTTATTTTGGTTATTTCAATGGTTTATTTTTTTAACTTATGGGCCATTCATTTTTATTCATGGATGTGTTGTTATATTTTAGTCTTTTGTGTTTTCTTTTTTATAAATAAATACTTAAATGTACTAATATTATCTTTTATCTCTTTTCTTACTTTTATTTATCTTTATTAATCAAATCTTTTCCTAAATAAACACTTATTTCTGAGTTACTATTATTATTATTATTACATACATTAAAGTGTTTTAATTTCTCTTATTATCAGATAAACAATTCACTTGTTTATAAAAGCTTTAAAGTTAAGTTTAGATTAAAAATTGCGTTGTATTCTACACTGGTGATTTTGAGTCAAGCAGACATAAACCTTCCCGACCTCTGTTAAGTTTATTATTCCTTCTGATATTTATTCCTTCGAAAATGAAAGTAAGTAAATTAAATATTCTTAAAAGTTAAATTTATTATCACTCATATGAAACACCATAAAATATAATTTTAATATATTCATAATTTATTTTACAACATATTACAGCTTAAGATTTTATTTTATTTTATTAAGTAGAAATGTTTCCATGTAGCATTTCGTATCACAATTATTTTTAACACAAATATATATTATAATATCTTAAGTTCATGATGTTAACATAAATAATATCAATTTTAAATCAACTATTTTACCCTTTTAAAATTAACATTATATTATTTATGGTAATAAAATACCTGTGTTTATGATGATAAGGACTTACCCCTTAATGGTGAACTAACTTCTGTTGTCTATGAATACTTTTTTTTAAATGTTCATTAAGTTAAAATATGAATGTATATACTTTTATGAGTAGATCTCTAATTTCACGAAATAATTTGCGATTAGTACGTTCACCAACAGATGATTATACGCCAAGATAGATTTCTCATTTAAGAGTGACTATGCCTCTGTTTCATAGTGAAATCTACACGTCATGACAGTTCAACCATCAGGGAGATATGCTATCAACCGCTGAATCATACACTGCGTCAATATTCACAATATCGTCCTTCAAAATCACTAATAGGCATAGAGGGAGTCAGCAGCTGCTCCATAAGGACATCTACTCGGCGTAACAATTCAAATAGCAGGAAAATATACTGACAACCGCTGATTCAAACATTCGGTCAATATTCATAATATCGTCCTTCAAAATCACTAGCAGACATAGAGGGACTCCGCCGCTGTTCCATAGTGGCATATACAGGCAGTAATAATTCAAACAGCATTGATATATGGTGACAACCGCTGAATCATACTTCCACACACCTAAGACAGAGACGCTAAAAAATGTTCTCAGTGCTAGTTTGAACCTTTTACGCCACTTCACGATAATAACCCATCTGTCCAAGACACTGCTAATTTCCATCCGTAAGCCCTTCGAGAATTTAAATGTTTGCAAAACGGGAAGCAAGTCAAGCAGTGTATGTATCGAAAACAAATAAAATGCACCCTCTTTTCTGTGTCTTTCTTTTAGTAACATTCACGATGGGTGGGGTGGGGGGGGGAGGGTAGAGGGCAAACTAAATGTATTTTTTTACAACCAGTGCCTCCCTGCGCTGTTGCTGGCTAAAAATCGTATGGACTTTTAAATATTTAAGTAATGTTAGCTTATGGCCCCTCTCTTAAACTCCGAGATCAACACTCCAAATTTATGTCTGAAAGCGAATCTATCTGATAATTACATAAGAGGACTAAAGGTTATGTCACAGACTCGTCCAAATCTCTCTAAGGGTTGAAATTTGAACCCGTTCACAAATACTATACCTCCCAAGTAGGGGACCAGACAACGTCATAGGGGACCTGAACACGGCATCTTCTCGCTTTGCTAAAGAGAACTGCTGAGAAAATTCCCACCATATATGTTATGTCTAACTGAACGCACATTCCATACCTCCAAGTAGCTGATCTCCTCTTCCAAACAAGAAATTAGTTAAAAGAAAATATTATTTCTATTTATTTTTCCTTGAATTTTTAATCGTATTCTACCCCTCCTAATTACATCATAACAGTGTCATGAGTTTTTTTTTTTTTTAAATTTGTGTGCGTGTATTGACAAATCCAATATCATTTCCTGTAATATTCCTTATAAATAATAAAATGTACGTCTAATAAGTTCAGTGATAGGTCTCAGAAAACAAACAAAAAGAAATATACTAAAAAAAAACATGTTTAATGCCTTTCAAATTAATCTCTTAGCCACAATACAAATTTGACAACTTTTGTAAATCTTCTGGAAACTGTGAGAGAAATTTTTGTTCGTTAACAATCGAAACGTCAATGTCACATGTTATTAAATTTCCAGTACGCTTATAAATATTAGACCTTTCATGACTCGTTTGGCACGGGGGAAGAAAAAGATTATGGCGGTACCAGATTCGGAGAATATAGTGGATGATCAACAACAGTCGCTAGAAATGCAGCGATGCAGTTGCACACACAGAACGCAGCGTGAGGGCGGGCTCTGTAATGGAGCAGATTCAACTGACAATTTCGAGACAACATTGAGTTGGTCTCCGTTGCTCTTTCTCCAAATTTGTAGGAAAAATTTAAGTTTATGCATCCTATATTGATTTAGACATGACGCGGCGTATAAAACAGACATCTTTGATTGGTTCCAACGGACAAATCTGCTTGAACATAGGGCCTTTATTGACCTGTGTCTTTTATTCTTTTCTTAACCTAGCTCGATATTGTTTGAACGATCAATGAAGACTGAAAAATATGCCTGTTGCTTGAACGTTCCGCATGAGTTGACTAACGGAAGGACTTGACCAATGGAAGATCGTCTCACTGTACTTTGATACCAACATCCTTCTGTAAATCACCGCTACGTTGCGTAGAGGAAACCGGCGGAATGGCGACACCTTAAGGGAATTTAAATTTTTTCACCTCAAAAATATGTTTATTTTTAATAGTAAAAATTCTAAAGCTGAATCATGATCTTTACTATCAGTATAAATGTAACCGTAATCATAACTATAAAGTAAGCACACATAAAAAAAAAATCTTTCAATATCTGTACATTGGCGGGACCAACGAGGACACTGGTGTAATTCCGCCACTGTATCGGGCGAGGCTAACGAAAATGACAGGCTATCGCGGTGTATTCCACGTATCTTTTTTTACAGACCGCTGGAGTCGCATGATGCTCGGATGCACCAATGCAGGTGCATGAAAACAGTATCACGTCACTCTAGCGGTCTGTAGAAAAAGACATTTGAGATGCACCGCGGTATCCTGTCTTTTTCGTTAGCCTCGGTATCGGGGTAATGACGCCACGCTTTATGACCTAGTAAATACCTAAAATGGATACTAGGAAACACATAACCTACTAAAAGTATTTAGAAAGCAATGTAATTTAGAAAATAATGAATAATTACAATGTTCCATTAGATAGATTTTTTAATGTGCTAAGCTTACAATTTAACCCAAATTACTAAAGTTGCCATGGTGGCGGCATTATCCCGAGAGGACAATATAGGAGAAATCCCCCATCAAAACCGAAAGAAGAACCGAATTTGTTCAACAAATTGCATCAAAATGCCAGCGAATGAATGTAGATTACGGTTAATAGGGGAGAGTAGTACACAGTGATACATGGCACACAGTGAGAAAGCAGTCACTTTGACATATAGTTGTAACTTTTTCTCCAAGCTGGCACACACACATAACGACCTCATCTTATGCAACACGTGGCCGAGAGGTTCTGCTCTCGAAGCTGGTAGACGGGAGGTGCTGGGTTCGATCCCAATCGCGCCCGTCGGCCTAATCGTTCGGAGTTTTCGTGGTTTTCTTCGAACCTTGGTTCTCCAAGCGTTAATACGGGTTAGGTTCCCTTAGAAAGACCTCCACGGAAGGCACTCCTCCCCCTTAGGGCCTATATCCCACGTGCAGATAATTGGCCGACATAAATACAACCAACCTTATGCAACACGTGGATGTAGTTTCGGCACTTCAGTTGCTCGTCCGACAAAATAGTAAATAATCCTTTATTTTATAGTGGTTAAAGCTATATAAACGTCTATTGTAGAGTTTATTTCCTTCACTATGGCATAATATTTACTTAACCCTTAACCGGAAACGTGAAAATTCCGTGAACAAACAGAACACTTAATAATTTACCAAATAGTGAAGTTAAACATTTAATCTTTAATAGTAATCATTGACAGGATCGATTTTTTAATATAACAGAGTAAAAATAAGTTTGGAATCTCGGAGAAAGAAAATATTATAGACAGATATGTAGACGCGAACATCTCACAGACGTACGTTTCCGGTTAAGGGTTAACCAAACATATCTATATCTAATAATAGACTATTTCGACAAAACCACATAAGTACACAGTGTGACACACAGTGAGATACACAGTTGTGGCAAACAGGGAGACATGTCTCACTGTGTATCTACTATGTGGTTCTGATGTTAAAAAAAGTTATTTATTAGCAAAAGAAGGTTTTTTCTCTCTCTCTCTTTGTCTGTGTGTGTGTGGGCGTGCGATGGCAAGGGACTAAACGTAAGAGGCTGAAAAATTGCATGAAGGTAGCCCAACGTCTGCCATTGTCCACCCGAGGCTCATATTTTTAATATTTTGAAAATCTAGAAATATTAATTAGAAATCATAAACTGCAATAAATTATTAATAGAGGGTAAAATTTATGGTTTATGAAAATATGTACGTTGTCTCACGGTGTACCACTTGTAGTACAATTTCCGATACTGCATTATGCTGCTTCTGTGCTTTTATAAATAACATTTTTAAACCATTTGTACATTAATGTGTAGCGTATTTGTGTAGCTTAAAGATGTAGCAAAATGTTTTTCAAAAGAATAAAAATCGTCGCCAATTGTTAAGTAATAATAATTTTCGTCTCACTGTGTACTACTCTCCCCTATTATCTTTAGTACCTAATGTTACAATAAAAGGTGTTTACCTCTACTCATCTGAAGCTCCAAAATAAGAAGCACTGTTTCTATAGTGCAGGCGCATTCACTATCTCAAACTGCCGTTAGTTTCTAAACTAGGCGGGGTGGCGGCATAACCCCGAGTGGCGTCATTCCCCCGGTCTCCCCTATGCTACACTGGATTTCTGAACCTCATTGTTCATTAATATTAGCTGTTAGGTTTCACTCACTGTAGGTTCTCCGTAAACCTCGTGTTGATTTCACTGATCATAGTGATTTTGAAAAGAGGAGGCGCTTCTAAACATATCCCTCAATGCGCATGTACGCACTATCCTATTAAAATTTTTTGTCTAAATATCGGAGCAGCCGCCGATGTTTTGAGTCATAGCTTCTATGCATAAATAATATATAATAATGAACAGAAGTGTAATATCATAATTTAAGAAGTTAATATCATTCTTTCATCAGTATAAACGAATATAGCAACTAACATTTGAGGATAAATTTATGTTTTGAAATATTTTACGGATGTCATATTTATTCCATAATCGCGGTTTGCGCAAATAAATTTATTTTTTTATTTCTTTGCTGCATTATAATGTAACATATCAAAGACGTTATAAAGTATGAAAATATTATTTCACATAGATATACAAAAAACTTTAATGTAATAAGTACTATTGGAGTATTTATTTATCTTAAAACCTGTGTTCTATTACGCGTTTTTGAAACTTTAATTGCTTTTATGATGATTTTTAGATACTTATTAAAATTTCAGAGCCTTAAATGATATACTTGTTTTCATGTCTTCTAATAAATCTGACTTCTTTTGTTGGAATACAGTTCCATTATCCTAAACCAGAGATAGATTTTAAGCTTTGAAACATTTCCCTTAACACTGGTTTTGGAGAATTGTAACGGCCGCTGAAATTATAAAAGTACTTGTTCCAGATAATAGTTTTATATTCATAATAAATCTGCGCCTATAAGAGTGTTCTTCTTCTAATATTCCTTCATTCTGCAAATATTATCGAAGAAAATACAGATAAAAATTATCTAGAATTATTTCCGAGTTTTTATAAATTTGTACCAAATGATTTTCTTTTGTTTCATAAAATCAATTCCAAACATCATTGTTCTATAGATAACACAGAAAACTGTATATATTTTATCTTCTGATTTAATAAAATTTCTCCATAATGGGAATCATAAACATTTTAATGATTTAAAGTGTTTCTTTTTCAAAATGTAAACATGAATATCATGGTATTTCAATTCATTCAATTTTCCGAACTGTATTGGTATTAATTTCGCGTATTTAAAAAATAAATACGAACTTTCTCATGAAGCCTGTAGGAGTCATAAAAGCTTTTAATCCTCTAATAACGCATGGTAGCATATATGGTACCATGAGTGTTTCTAATTAATGTAATTAATTTATTAATGTAATGTATAATTAAAGTAAATGTTCAATACTGAAATTCAATAGGTTTTGTCGCACTACTACCTTCTAAGTACATACCAAATTTCAAGCCTCTATCTCAATTTGTTCGATAGATAGAGTGTTTGAAATCGTGGCTTGAGGACGTCATAAACTTTAACTGTTCTATTATTGCGTAAAAGAAACATACTTATAACTCCAAAAATGATAATCATATTAAGGGGGTCCGGGACACATTATAAAATAATTTTTATTTATTGAGTTAAAATCCTGAATTTTTTTGTGATGGTTAACCTTATCATTTATAAACCAAATCACATGATAAAACTTCTCAGAATTTTTTTTTTAAATAATTTTAATTTAAAATTTATTCAAAAAGTGGCGTAATTTAAAATCGTTATAACTCGAAATATTATTTATAGAATTTCAGTTTCTTTTCTATTAAATAAACAGAAATATATAAGTTTTAATTTTGATTCAGCATTTAAAAAAAACATTAATTTATAAAAAAAAATTAAAAAAATTCAAAAAAAAATTCAAAAAAAGTGGTGCAACTTTTTAAAAAAAAATCATGTTTTCAAAAGTAAATATTTTTTTTCAAATATGCTGAATCAAAATTAAAGTAAAACAATTGAAAAAGATATGTTCAAAGTTTGAACCCTGTATCTTTAACGGTTCTCGAGTTATAAGAATTTAAATATGAGAAATGGTGAAAAAACCTATCATGAAGAAAAACGCATTTTTACAAGAAGTCGTTTCCATGACAGCCATTGCTTGAAAGCTAGATTTTGAAAACAAACCAAAACGAAAAAATTAATATTTTTTGTTCTAATTCAGATAGAAACATGATTTTAAATGTCATTTTAAGCAGGAAAAAACGGAGAAAGTTTTTATGAAATAAAATATTTTTGCAAAATTTGAAGATTTTTGTGTCCCGGACCCCTTAACTAACATTTTACTGCGTCGGATGAAGCGTCTCATTTCCAATTAAAATATACCTTTGAATTGAAATTTAAATGAGATTCAGTGTCATGAAAACTCGAAAAGTATGGAAAATTGGATTACAGATATCTCGGCAACTAATTATCGGATCGACTTCATTCTTCATGCAAAATTTATGTTTTTTTTTATTGTCTTTTATATTCACTCCTTAAAACATACAATTCCAAAAATTTTTATATACCTTTTATCAGAACGAATAATTCGAAAGTCCGAAAAAAATAGTTCCGGATAATCGAGGTTACTTAAATTCAATAGACTTCTTTTCATTATTACGTACTATGCACACACCAAATTTCAAGTCTCTATCGCAATTTGTTCGGGAGATAGAGCGTTTACAGGCACACAACCAGACAGACGGGCGGCAATTACTTTTTTTTTCTAAATATATATTTTTTTTTCGGAATCTCCAGTGTCTGAAACGTGTATATCCGTCATTTTTTTCGATTTTTAAAACTATTACAAGACTTTACTACGTAAACTCTTTACTACGTATGATGTGTATGTAAAACAAGAATGAAACAATCATGCGTCAAACAAAGATTATGAAACACTTTCCAACACATTCAGAATAATGTAACAAAACTGCACTGTTTAAAAAAATAAAATATTACGTGTAATTCAACCATATGGAAAAGTATAACACATTTCAAAACCCAATTTCAGCTGTTCCCTTCCACAATCGGAAAATTATACGAATTTTTTCAGCAGCCCTGTATAGGGTTGGGTTGGGTTGATTGTTGACGGCCAATTATCTACACGAGGGATATCAGCCCTGTATAGGATACATAGATTTGAACCTATTAACTACATGCATGCCAAAATTGAGTTCACTTAAGAGATTTATATACTTCAGTTGAAAATTTACCTTCAGCAATTTTCTCTAATAAGGAGGACAGTACGTGAATACTTTTGCGCAGCCCTGTATTTTAGGTATAGAATTTATATATAACAAGTAAGATACAAAAAAATTATTAAATTAAAAAGCGCATACCGAATTTTAAACCGTACACTGCAGCAATTGTTACTCAAAGACAGTACTGTACTGTAATCGATTTCTTTTGTGTGTGTCCCTGTAAATGAATGAAAATGCTATGAATGCCCTGTTCTAACGTGATCTTAGTAAAATTCAGTGATTTATATCAGTTTCAATACATTTGAAATAGCGTAATGTCATTAAAGTAATCTGCAAACGATTTCCCCCCCCCCCTATACCATAATGTAATGGAATACTTTTGAGTGCCCCTGTAAATGAAAAATTAATCCGACATACTTCATATACAATACCAAACATGCTTTGGTGGCCCTAAATAACCTTTATCAATTTCATGAAAATCCGAATATATTTACGGGAGTTAGAGCATGGAAAGACGGCCAGACAAAACCGAATGCATAAACAATTTTCAACTTTGTTGGAAAGTGTTAAAAAAATAAAAATGAAGCAAACAAATGTTTAGATAATTAGTGATCAATAATAGAATCGAAATCTCGTACTATTCAAAATTATAACAAAACAGCGTTCCCTACCAATCTCCATTTGATTTAACAAAGCCATTGAATATAAATGGCACTAAGAAAGACGATAAAAATGTACGTTCAGGAATTGATTTTACCTGTCAGGATGAATTTAAACCATGAATCATCCAATGCACAGATTGAGAGAATATCCACCTCACAGGGCTTTTTTAAATAAATCTTCAAATCGATGGCGCTACTCTTTTTATAAGTTGAGAAATTTTTATTCATTCAAACTTTTACAAAAAGCACATAAATATCCGTTTTCGATATTACTTGAATAATATAAATAGCTAAATATTCTTTGCAGTTTTCCTAACTTAAAGTTATGAAATTTATAATGTAATATATTAACTTTTATTGGCGTATTTATTATGTGAGTTTTAGAAAAAAAAAATGATATGCATTAGCGGATGATAATTGATATAAATTAAAGTGGAGCTTGGTGAAAAGATTGAGTAACGCTTCACAAAAGCATTTGTTTTAAGCATCCAAATAAATATTTTTTGTTGGGAGGGGGGGGGAGGGTAATCGTATTCTTTTGCATTTTAAACTATTGGTAATAATAATATAAATGTAAAAAAAAAATAAACATGCTTTCATTTAAATTCACTAAAATATAGAATGTATATATATTTTTAAATGCGCCACCACATTTGGCAATATTTCGCCAAGTTGGTCAAAATTTGGCGCTATTGTGGTAATCCTGCCAATAGTACTTTTACGAATACATATTGTTGAAGTTGATACTGATATATCCATAGGAAATCAAACTATAATTGAGTAGCCATTAAGTTTAAATAGTGTTAACCTTATTAGTGTTTGTTTAACCTTAAGTAGTGTTTTTGCGATGTCTTTCGAAAACGGAGAGCACTTGGGGGTAAGACCTCCCTTCCCCCCCCCCCCTTAATGGTCAAATTTTGAAAAACTCCGAAACACATGTTTACTAATTTTACTTATACTAGAGGCATATTAAGTTTCAAGATTTTATTTCCATAGGTTTATGCAATATGGAGATTTTTTTAATTTTTTAATTTGCTCGCCGTTACCCCCCTTAGTGATCAAATTTTTCTAATTCATGCACTGCCCTCAGGAGTACATATATATATACCTAAATTTCAAAGCTCTATGTCAACAGGAAGCGGGCAAAAATTGAGTCACAAGATATGACTGTCAAATACAAACATAATTGTAAGTTAAAAGAAAGCATCACACTGCAAATAAAGGCGTCTTAAATTCAGACACATATGTGACTGAAAAAGTAATTCAGACACTTAAGGGTCTGAATATGGAATTTCAGACATCATAGGTGTCTGAAATTAAGACACTTAAGTGTCTTACTGTATGATCATGGTATAAACACTGTAAAATGGAATGTCTGAAATTCAGACATATACGTGTCTTAAAATGGAGTGTTCAATTTTCAGACATTTTAAAGTGTCTTAATTTTTAAGACATGTGTATATGTCTGAATTTCAGACATTTCAAATGTCTGAATCGCATCCATTTTTGTCCAACCTGCAAGTTCGGCAATAGGCAGCCAATTTTTCCCCTTTTTTTTCGTAAGCTTTATACACTGTAAAAAATATCCGTTAAAATATGAAATTGTACTGCGAATTGGGACACCAATCCCACTCTTTTCGGGACGGGCCTAGTGACCACTCTTTACGGGCCAGGCCTTACTTTTTTCCTGAAGGATAGGGCCGGGGCTAACTTATGTTTGCTGTACAGAGCCGGGACTGGTTTCATTCCTAGTCTTCACGGTCCAAAATTTTCAGTCCTAGTTTTGACCCAGCCCGTATGAAAAACATTGTCTCCGCGTGGCCCTTGTCCGTCCAAAGGCCGCTAAAATTAGGCATGGCCCAAAAAATTTTGCAAAAAATGCATACATTTTTCAATCGCCATGATTCTATAATGATCCTACAATCAATGATTTCAACAATGATTTCAGGGAGGTGGCCCGGGGGATATTCCCCCCGGAGGAATGAGATACCCCCCCCGGAAGATTTGAGATTTTGTGTTTTCAAGGGTCAAAAAGTGCAATCCCCCAGAACTCTACCCCCCCCCCCCCCCCCACCGGTGACACAAAAATCCCTCCCGGAGAAACTGTCTGAATTCAACACTGCTACAATGAAACATTACAATTTATTATTTTTAAAGAATAGCAGATTTCTATGCTTATTAAACTATAGCTAAATTAAAATATAGTAAAACGTGTGAAAAAGAACCCGTCTATGACGGAATCCTGTTTTAAACTGAAAACGTGTTGATCCATGCAAAATTAATATGCAAATACGTTAACGCATTTTTTTTTCTTTTCTATGCAATTCCGTCTAAGCAGATTTTACAGAATGGTATTTTTTAGATTTTTAACACTTCAAAACATGGAATATTGATTAACAATATTAATTATAACTGAAACTTTTACATACAAGAAAAAGAGATAAATTTAAAAAATAAATATTGCAGCTCGCGGCACTTCTATAAAAATGAAGATTATAAACATGAAAAAGTCAAAACTCATCGTACGAGATAATTTTTTAACCAAATCGATGTAAAAATGAATGTCTTGTAGAAATTTACCCGGGCCGGGCTCGGGCCGAGATTTTAATTTTTTTCCCTACCGAATTTTTAGCTGTTATACACGGCTGGACCTGGCTAATAATAATTTTCAACGTGAAAATAATCAAAGGTATTGAAATATTATTTGAAAATAATGAAAAAGAGTGGCGCCATCTACTTGCAGTCATAGGAGATGTTGTGATTTATCGTATTTAAAATATTATATTGCTTTATTTTTATTTTATTGTATTATCGTCTTTCGTCTGAAACATTTAATGTTCTTATATCTTGCAATAGCAGTTTATTATTATTATTCTTGCCATTACTTTCATACCTGGCGCTTCTGTAGAGTCTTTAATAAATGTTATTCGTTGTGCTTAATCCGATGTAAATTTACTGTAATACACAACATACGCCATCTCCTTTAAGCATGTCATGTTTATTTCAACAATAGTCGAACTTATTTCATTTTTTTTTTAATTATATGCAATACTTCTGAAATTTTTTTACGATACATATACTAACCATTTGCTAATGATTGAGTATCGGTTTAGTTTCAGATTTAGTTCAGAAAATTAGTCTAAACATAAAAAAAAATTACACTGTATTTCGATTGAAGAAAAAAAAGAAAAAAATGCATGCGTATAACAATGATTTTAATAACTAAATATCAATATTTTTGCAGAGACATTATGCACAATAATTATAACTGAAAAATTTGTTCAGAATATATAGCATATTGTAAGGAATTAATGAGTCCAGTTTGAAAAAAATTGCCATATATTCAATCCATCCTTTCATTCTTTTTCTTCTAGCAGAAAAAAAATGAAAAAGAAAAAATAATAAGCTTTTGGCAATAAGAAATGCATTTTTTAAAATGAAAAATTGATTCTTTTTAAAGGGCTTGTGTGTATGACCCCCCCCCCCCACACACACACACACAACTGCAACAGGACAGGCCCTGAATTTTAAATCAATCAATTACTATTGATATTCAACATAGAAAGAACTTAATTTCCTCAAAACCTAAATTTTGTCATTTGCATCCCGTCGCTTCTGGGGGTTCATATTGTACTCAGTAATTGAAAGCTGATATTAAAATGTCAAATATGCACAATTCTTGAAAGAAAATGTCTAAAATGTTTAGAATTATACTAAGTTAAAAAAAAAATGTACTACCTACCACTACACCACTACCCAAAATACATTGGTTGTGCTTGATAAATAACATTATTTGAAACTTGTGCTTGTCAAATCATAGCTGAATGGATAAGACAGTTTTCTTCTGAGGAACAGGACACGGGTTCGATACCGTCTGGGGTAAGTTTCATGTGAGTACTGGTAGTTTGTATTGAATATATAAATAATGTATATATGTGGCTGTGGAAGTGGTGGTTGAAATAGTGGGTTTGTCATTATAATTTAATAATTTTATTTTATCTTTTAAATGAATATTTTTAAATACGGGAATCCACAAAAAAGAATTTTTTTTTCTAGAATTTACATCAGAAAATGTTCATTAAAATGTGTAAATAGTACTGGAGTCTGGGGTGGCAGTGCAGTTTCCCTATTTTAAGGGATATTTTTTTACAGTGTATAATGCTTACAAAAAAAAGGGTAAATAACTGGCTGTGGAAGTGGTCAAACATGGATGAAATTCAGACGTTTGAAGTGTCTGAAAATCAGTCACATACAAGTGTCTTAAAAATTAAGACACTTTAAAATGTCTGAAAATTGAACACTCCGTTTCAGACACTTATGTGTCTGAATTTCAGACATTTCAGTTTACAGTGCAGATAATTATATATTTATTTCATTATAAGTAAGGAGTCATATTTTTTCATTATAAGTAAGAAGTCCTATTTACAATTCAGGTTAACTAAAATTATGAGATTTACGTTTTTGTGATAAAATTATAGAAGAATGATTTTATAAATGAATAGCGACATTTAGGCAATAAAATTTGATTGTTCGTGAAAATTTTGTCAAAAATCTGGAAAGTCTGACATTATTTTGAACTTGGTAAGCTTG
Source organism: Maratus speciosus (assembly GCA_963932465.1). NCBI lineage: Eukaryota > Metazoa > Arthropoda > Arachnida > Araneae > Salticidae > Maratus > Maratus speciosus. The sequence continues at coordinate 639,228,017 of OZ010787.1, forward strand.
TAGTTCTTGCCAAACTTATTTTTGTTTGCTTGAGTAACTCGTCGAAGCAAATTCATCCAGGCGATAATCACGAAGTTCTTTAATGTGTATTTCTATATTTTGGACAAAGACGTAAGTTTTAAGACGTGTTTGAAGGAAGCAACGAAAAGTTCGCAAAAATGCAGGCTTCTGATTGGTCAATCACATTTCGCTAACAGCAAAAAATCATTCTGGATCCCGGCCATTTTCACGTGTGTCTGCCGATTTTCAGTTGAAGGTTCTACGAAGGGATTACGTTTAATATATATATACTTTTTAAAAAGCAATTTCAAAATATGTATATTTTGAATATAATTACAAAGTATTTTTTCATAATTGTATTAAAATATATACTTTATTTTCCTCCACTTCGCGTTTCGGCTTGAAATGCATCGGGTTCAACTCGATTTTCTGTGTAACTTCAGTTAGACTTTTCGAGTCGGGGTCGGTATAATCCGAATCTTTAATAACTCTTATGTGAATAACTATTTAGACTTAGTGCAAAAATATGAAGTTAAGAAACAATTCCTTGTAGTCAGTTTTTTTGGTTGAAAATAATTTGTATAATAATTCTGTGCAATACAATTTAAAATAAAAAAAAAAACTAGTAAAGGAAAGGTCTTTAATAAATTTTAATGTTTAAAGAAAACATCACCTCCATTTTTTTATGTTAATAATTTATAAAATAATGAGTTTTCCAATATTTAATTTTAAAACTTTAAAAAAGAAGAGGGGATTTTCTTTAAATGAGTATTACGGTATTTTCAAGAATAAAATTAATAAATTTTAACTTTTTTATTTTTGAATTTAAAATACTTACTTTCAAATAAAAAAAGAAGTTTTGTTAGAGAAAAAGTTTCCATGGAGTATTTTTTTTTTTCAGAAAAGTATATTTAATTTATAACTTAATTAACCTCTACAAACACGGTTTCTATATAATAATGTACTGTTAAATTTCAACATCTTTCGATAAGATTTTAAACTCATACTTTAAGAAAGAAGTTAAAATTAGCATAATTTAAAGCTTTGAATAGTTAATCTAAAGTAAAGTATTTTCATATTTGCACATAAAATCAGTTTGCTTTTGAGTCCCGTTGCAGTTTATATTCAGAATGAAAAAATATTCTCACAAGTTTTTTTCGATCTCCGCAATTATATCTACGAAAAAAATGCACTTCTTACAGTTTTAAAAACAAAATACAGACAGAAAAAATAGTTTTATATGTGATGTAAAATAAGAAAGTTGACAGTCTGAAGGGGGCACGGTATCTTTAAACTTTCAAAAAATCAGTTTTCAGTTTCTGTTTTAGTCTAAAATTTTTTTTAATTTCATAACAATATACAAAAAACCCCACTCAAAAATCTGCATTATTTCTTGAGTTATAATCATTTATAGACGATGAGTATAATTGAATGTCCGTAGATATTGAAACTTTAAAACGCGTTTTCTCAGAACAGTTAAATTTGTTTGGGGTTTGTGCGCACTATAACTTTCAAACTATGTAAGCTACAGATTTAAAAAATTAACCAAATATGCGTTTATTTATAGTCTACATGCTAAAACAAATTAAAATCATATATTTTGTTTTTGTTTTTTTTCTTCAGAAACATTCTTCAGAATAATTTGGCTATAATTTAGGTAGGTGTGTTATGATTCAATTTTGTTCAAAAAATGTTTTCTATATGAGTCAATATCACAAAATACGGAAATTGCAATCCGAACAATAAAATTTCTATTTAATGTTATATAATGCAATTTTCTTTTTTACATTCTAATAAAAATTATTCTTAGAATTATTTTGAGAGATATTATATTCATAATAAGACAAAAATAAAGCAATTAAAAGACTTAAAATTTCAGATTGTCATTTTCTGGCATGTCACACTGTGATGTGTGCAAAGTAAAAGCCTTTCTACTATCATGTACAAATATCTTTTTCTAGTTTTTTTTTATTTTTAATTAATAATTATACCTTATATAACACATATATGTGGGAGGTAACAAGTTGTGTATTTTACAATTAATTTTCGATAATTAAAATATCATTGTCACTGAAAATGAATGTCATTGTCCTGGCCTGCTCATTTTAGTTGTTTATGAAGTATAAAGATTGCGCTGCAGAAGCATGTAATTCTTCTTATTCTTGACATAGTTCAAGTGAGAAGTAGTAAAATCATTGCTGCCAGAAAGATCTTTTAGATATATCTTTGAAAATAATGTGTTTAAAGGCTTTGTAAAAATTGAGTAGACTTTTATTATGTCATTTTCCTGGCTTCTATAAATTACAAATAAAACTGAACATTACACTGATTTTGAGGTACTATAGAGGAAACATGTTCCTTTAAACAAAATTAAAATGTTAGATCTAAATAAATAAATAAATAAATAAAAACAAGAATGTGAAAAATGTTTTAGGATGAGATTGTCATTATCCTGGCGGTCATTATTCCTCCGAGCGTCTTGCAAAAGGGTAAAAATGTAATGTTGTTTTCTTGGCATTTGGTTTTAAATGCTAAGAAAATATGATTCTTTTAACATTATATATAAAAAAAAAAACTCAATTACAAATATGAATGCAATCCTTGAGAGTATTAATCATTCTTCAATGTATTTAAAATTAAAAAATCTATAGAATTATATTCTCTTAAATATTGCTTGTATTGCTGTGAAACCTGGAGCTTAGTGAACGGAATATTACGCCCCAAACACTTAGGGGGTTATTCTGGCATACATATGCCAAGAAAATGATACATAATTATAATTACATAAAAATGAATTTAAGCTCTTCAAACTTTAACAATTTTACATATAAATTTCTTCATTCAGCTGTTCAATCAACATTAAAAAAAAAAAAATAAAAATGAGAAGCTTTGAAACAATTTAAATTTTCAAAATTTTTGTTTTCAAAATCTCATATTTTGTGATATTCACCCATATGCATAACTTAGAGTTTTATCATGCGCGCAGCACTTAAGGATTTTAATGCACGTATTGATGAAATGATTTTTTTAATTTAAAACATAAATAATTATTTTGTATGAGTACAACATTTATTTTTCTCTATAACGTAGTTAAGAATACATACTTTAGGCAGAAAGGGAAAAAAATTAATTGTATATTATTTGTGTTTTGGTACATTGAAAATAGCGGTGTTTTCGATCTTTTCGACAAAGGTTCTGTGCCTCTTAACAGTGAAAGTTTTGTAACTGATAATACCTGCATAATGTTTCATACACTTAATAAACGTGAAGGTAATTTGCTAAAGGATATTAAAATTCATTTATTGATTTAAAAAAAAGTTAAAATGGAGAATTAAAAGTTAAACTATGATTTAAAACATATTTTGTACTCTGTGTTTAAATTGTATTTTGTGTTTAAATAAGGTAAAAAAATATCTCACCAAAACTTTCTCTCTAAATAAATTCGATAATAAGATATTCATTAAGGGGGTCCGGGGCACATTTTAAAATAGCTTTTTATTTATTGAGTTAAAATTTTGAAATTTTTTGCGGTTGTTAACCATATCATTTGTAAACAAAATCACATGATAAAACTTCGCATAATTTTTTTTTTTAAGTTTAACCCCTTAATTCTCTCCCTCGTCAATATCACGGGCTGAGGTGTCGTTCGTTATTTCTCGTGCCGGTCATATTTAGGGCTGGAGATTTAATTGCTGGAAAAAACTTCGAAATCAGAAAAATTTAAAAGTAATTTCCGTGCGATGTCTTTGAATATTATCGTTTGGGTTTGCTTTTTTGGCGCTGATTGTGATGTCGGACTTTGTATTGCATGTTTCAAAATTTATCCCACTCAAAAAAATTATTAAAAATCAAGATTTAATGTATATATATTATTTCAAATATTATTTGTAAAAAATTGTGTGATGATGATAAATAAAGATCTAAGATGTTAAAAATAAAGGCCTTATTAGCATCAATTTGTATGGTGTAAAACAAACATTAAGACACAGAATTCTCACATGATGACTTTTCTACAAATGTAGATTTGTTCTATAACATCTTTTATTTTTGCCTTAAAAAAAAAAAAAAAAAAAACTAATTGCATATTTTATTTAGAAGCATTATAATTATTCAATTTCTATAATAAAAAAATAGGTACTTTTTTATGGTTTTTCCAAATATTAAGCGACCGTTAAGGTGTTAAAATATAAAATGTATTAAAAAAGTGGGGTAATTTAAAATCGTTATAACTCGAAATATTATTTGTAGAATTTCAATTTTTTTTTTCGTTTAAATAAACAGATATATAATTTTTCATTTTGATTCAATAATTTTAAATATATTAATTTAAATAAAAATTAAAAATATTTAAAGTAATTTTTTTTAAATGATGTAGCTAAGAAAAATAATATTTTCAAAAGTAAATATTTTTTTTCAAATTTACTGAATCAAAATTTATATAAAACAATTGAAAAAGACATGTTCCAAGTTTGAATCATTTATCTTTAACGGTTTTTGACTTATGACAATCTAAATACGAGAAATTGTGAAAAACCCATCATAAAGAAAAACTCATTTTCAAAAGAAACCAAACGAAAAAATTAATATTCCTTAATTAAATTAAGATAGAAACATGATTTAAACGTCATTTTAAGCAGGATAAAACAGAGAAATTTCTAATGGAATAATTTTTTTAAAGAAAATTTCAAGTTTTTTGTGTACCGGATCCCTTTAACAAGCTAAGCGCCAAGTCAGTCACCGGTGACTGACACTGAACTTTCCGTTTAGAACACTTCATTCACCGAGGACTGACGGTCTAAAATATGATTTAAAACTAAAAATATATATATTGTTTTAAGTAATTACTGAAAATTTATCTAAAATTTATTTACCTTTTATTTATTACAGGATTATACTTTCTTAAAAATTACTTAAAACATTGTAAATTTTTCTACTTCAGTGTCAGTCACCGTGGCGCTCAACGTGTTAATAGACATGTCCCACTATTAAAGTACACCTTATTCCTGAAAAATGTTCGATGTTTAAAAAGTATTTCAGTATCATATCATCTTAGTATTTAGCTCACTCCCTGGCGCAATAACAGTGTAATAAAATTGTAGCTTTATAGTAATATATTATTTAGAAATGTATCATAGTATTGACAACAGTTCAAAGAAATTTAAAATAACTTTATTTGTTTAATAATTATAACTACGGTGAAAATAATAATAATAGGGGAGAGTAGCCGAATTTGGACTACTTCACTTATTTTCAGGTGTAACTCGCTTCATTTTTGGAATATTTTCAAAATATCATTACACATGGTCAATCTATTTATTTACTTACGTTAAATTCCAAAAAAGCGGAAAATTGTCTGTAATTTACCGGGAAAAATTTCCTTTAAAATACGGAGATAGTACTGGTGTCTCGATTGTCAGTGGTATTTCCGTATTTTAGTCCGTTATTTTTACAGTGTGGTGTCTATAAGAATCTATTATTATACATGGCTCGAAGAATTCAAGTGTGTTTCCGTATATTGGTAGTAATTGCTGAATGTGAATTTTCAACTGTGTTATGCGTTTTCTTACTATAACAAATTTTAGCCTACTATATAGAATATATACAAACATACAGATCATATATGAGTTATAATTTTCCAACTTATTGAAAAAGTGTTCAGGTATGGACTTGAACTAGGGACTTGTGGCTTCATTTGCCAAAGATCTACCAACCGAGCTATCCTCGGTATAGCTGGCGGGATAATTTACACGGTTGTAAAAATACAGATCAAATGATTTATTTAACAATTAGAATATTTGTGTTAAAATTAGGTATAGATCATATATAGGACTGCACAAAATAATTGAATATAGTTTTACTGCTATGGGCGGCAATTGCTTAAATCTGGTTTTCAAATGTGTTATGCCTATCTAAAATATTTAATTAGGTATCTTAAATACCCTATTAAACAGCGAAGTTTTGTTAAAGTATTCTGGTAGTGTTGGAACACTCTCAGAAATAAAACCCTCACTTTTGACGATCCAGCAATCCTTGAGCTGTATTTCGTCGTTTTTGACGATAATTTCCTATCACCATCACGCGACTTTTAACGAAACGTAAACTCTCAACTATTTGACGAAATTTTTGCCTCAATCACGGTCAGACTCAATGCGTTTTAGGGAAACAATTGCTGTACCTTCTCAAATCCTGCGATTTTAGCAAGCATATATTTGCTTGTTTATGTTAGTTCTGTAATAATTTACTTTAAAACAGCACTTTTTAGTGCTTTTCAGAAAATACTGAAATATAGATAGTCATTTTTTCTTCATTAGTTATTTTTTTAGCTGTTAAACTTTTTAGGAATGGTTATTATTATTTTTATTTATTTATATGTTGTTGTTCGTTATGTTTTAATTCGAAAAGAATAATTTTCCTGTGTTCTTCAAAACCATTCAAAAAGAAAATTTGGTCAATAAAATTTCAAACTTCCAGTATATCTTTTTTTAATTTATTTAAGAAGTATATTCTGTTCTCAATCAAATTAAAAATAAACATAATTGATCCCTCTCCCCTTTATAAACAGTAAAGTGTTAAAATCTTATCCACCTACTCAAAGTGATAAAATCTCACGCAATATGCACTTCACAATTCGTTATTTGTGAGCAACAAATTAACCAGACCATATTCTAATCATTCATTGAGCAAAGAAAATTTCACTAATAAATTATTTAATCAAGCCATATTATAATTATTCACTGACCATGAGAAAACCCTAATAATAACTTAGCTTTACTTTAAACTTTCAGAAATTATAGTATCACCGAAAAAATTACAATCTAACTTATAAAAATATAAACACGCAACAGAATTCATTACATCAGTCTAAATGCACATCTATACAGCGATGTACAGCGATGACCACCTCGGGAACTCAGCTTTCGCTTTAGAGTGTTAGTGCAATCCCGAGGGGTAGACCACATCCACTCCTCCCGACTCTCAACCAGAGTCTGAGAGGGAGCGACGGGTCCCTGATCAAGCTGCTGAGATTTATTTCGGTTACTATGAGATTTACAATTACAATCACAATTTTGTACCCAATTTTTCTGGGCGAACCGAAGATTTCACATCGAAATATATGACTGTATGTAGTGATTACATGAGGATCATTTCACCTAATGTGATTGCATAATTGTTTACAATTTTCTTGGATATATATACGTCACAGTACATTTAACACACAATATTTAACGACAATTAGAAACACATTACAACACAATATCAAACACCTACTATTTACATGACTGTGTGTAGTGATTACATGTGGATCATTTGAATGTGATTGCATAATTATTTACATTTTTCATGGATTTACAGGGATTTCACAGTACATTAAACACATAATATTGAACATCACAATTAGAAACACATTACAACATACCTACTATTTACAATTTGCGCATACAAGAGTTTGGAGAGATGCACAAGATAAAAATTCAAAAGTGATAGAAGTTTCTGGCACCCTCTAATAACCCGTTTCTCCCTCCATGCTACACCCTAGTGATGGAGTCGGACTAGAATGACTCTGGATTTGAAAAGATGTACTCGTTTGTTTCTATAAACCTCATGCATTGTATGATCTTGTTGAGTAGTTGTGGTTTCTCTTTTACATCCTGCCACCAACTTGCTAAATTCATACGTGTATGTTTTTTGAGATGATAATGGGATGTTAATGTACAGTATAATACATAGTGTAACGATGTTGACGGCAAGCCACAAATGCATAGTGGGGAGTCTCTTTTGTTAATTTTGTATAAGTGTTCCTGAAAGGGGCCGTGATTTGTTAAAAATATGTGTAAGTATCTGTTGTTTACGAAATACTTGTGGTCAACCAATGGCAAGAATTCCTTCGTATATCGGCCTGTGTCTGAATCCGTCCAGCGTTTTTGCCAATTTTTTAACAGATTCTGCTTTGTCTGTGATTTTAGTGAAGAAGCTGGATATGGTAAAAATGTATGTATTAGTGTTTCATCCGTTACTGCCGATTTTACCAGTTGCTCAGCTGCCTCATATCCCTCAACACCTGAATGTCCTTTTGTCCAATTGAAGTATATGTCTTTTACTGTTGTTTGTAATTGTTGAAGAATTTTTAGTATTAAATAGTTTGTATTGTCAAAATTGTTTAATGCTTTTAAACTTGATAGGCTATCCGTTATGATTAAGTATTGAGAATGTTTGTCCGGCTCTATCCATTCTAAAGCTGAAGAGATCGCGAAGAGTTCTGACTGGAAGACGGAGTTATCCTGGGACAGTTTCGCTCTCCAAGTATAGATTTGATCGTTTTTTTCGTACACGCAAAATGCCGAGGCTGTGCCTTCGGACATTTCGGAACCGTCCGTGTATATTGTTATTTTGCCTACATAGTCGTTTATTTGGCAAATTTGTATTTCTCTTGTTAGTGGTGATGTTTTGTATTTTGAGCATTTTGGATAGTATAGTGGAGCAAAAGCCTTTTCTGTTGACTTGCCGAGACGAATCGTCCCCGAATACTCCGCCTCCGCTTCCAACTGCAAATTCAGTGGGGGGGAGACCTGTGAGGACCTGCAGGGCGTTTGTTGACGTATTGCGATATGCTCTCGTTATCAGCAACAAAGCTTTCCTTTGTGCCGAGAGCAAATGTCGACGACCGTGATATTGCGCCATACGCGGAAACCAGACAGCACACGCGTAGGCCAGTTTCCTTTGTAAGATCGCCGAGTACCAAATCTTAAAAAATTCCGGAGGGAGTCGACCTGAGATTGATGAAAATTTATAAAGATTTTGAGTTATTTTTCCGATTTCTACTCTCTTTTGTGCCACATGTGGGAGAAATGATAATTGTTTATCTAATATTACCCCCAGGTATTTTAGTGTTGTTTCTGATTTTATTGATTTACCTTGAAGTTTAAATGTGGGGCCCCGCTTAAGGTGTTTGGGTTTGCCAAAAGTTAATGATGAGGTTTTTTCATGTGAAATTTCTATTTTGTTGGTTTCTGCCCAATTCTGAATAAATTTTAAAGCTTTCTGACTTTTTTGTTCAAGTTGCTGTCTCGACTGTGCCCAGATCAGTAATATCACGTCATCCGCGTATGCCACCAGTTCACAGTCCTGTACATCAAAGGTCCCCAACAGAGTCTCCAACAGAACCAACCAAAGAAAAGGACCCAGACACGATCCCTGCGGGCAACCCTTACTAAAGAAGTACAACAAAAATGGTGCCATCCAGTCCACCTGAGCTCGCCTACCCGAAAGGAAGGAAACGACAAGATTAATGAGTTGTTTAGAAATACCTAGTCTTTGCAATGCTAAGATCACCTGGTCCCAAGGGAGGTTGTCAAATGCTCCTCTGAAATCCAGTGACACCAGTGATGTGTATTGTTTATTTTGTTTGTGTTGTTCTACTAATGAAATCACTTGCTCCAAAGCCGTTTCCGAAGATTTATTTTGCGTGTAGCCGTGTTGCTTAGCCGATAGGAAATTCGTTTTGTCTAATGCGTGATGTATTCGTCTTAGAATTAATTTCTCTAAGATTTTTCCGAATATTAGTAATAGAGTGATGGGGCGATATGAAGAGCTCTCATTCAAGGGTTTTCCCTCCTTTCTAAAATACACGAGCTCTCCCAATTTCCAGTCATCAGGAAAATAGTTTAACTTTAAAAGACTGTTGTACATATCCAACAGAATATTAGGAATTTTTGAAAAGATGCACCTGACCATCCTGTGATCAATTTGATCAGGTCCTGGCGCCTTGTTAATATTGAATGAGAAAACAACATTTCGCAACTCTCTTTTCGTGAATTTTGCCTGGTCGTGCGAGTTTAGTCGCTGTGGTAGTTGCTTTGGAGTTTCATCGCCAAAAATGTCTCTCGTTAGTTTTAAAAGGGTTGATGACCTGGAAGTGGGTGACAAAGAATCAAAATGGTAACTGATATGTGAGTCCTGGAATCGCTGGAAGGCCAACTTTTTCATTAAACCAAAAGGATCCGTCTCTCTGCGACACAGGTTTGTCCAAGCTTTTTCCTTCTCCGATAAAATCTGTTTTTGATAAATTGCCCTTTCCCTTTTGTATTGCTGGTTTATATTTGACTCGCAGTTTTAATTTTTTGCTCTTTTTAAAAGAGCTGCTACTTTATTTCTTTGGGCCCTCAATTGTGGAGACCACCAGGAAATTTTAAATTTCTTGAAGGGGGCTTTCTTTTTAAAGGATTTATTGGCTTATAATAATATTTCTTGTTTAAATGTTTCGTATTCTTTGTTAAACTGGTCTATAGTTTCTATCTCATTAAAGTTAATCTGTGAGCATTTTCGAGTTAGTTGTTCGGAAAATTGTGTCAAAGGGATTCCCTTTGTTTTGAATCTTCTTCTTGGTAGTTTGGGTATTGTGAAATCTAGCTCTGTTTCTATTGGGTAGTGGTCTCCAAAAAGGGAAGGAATTACTTCCCAGTGTTTTATGTGTGAAAACATAGCCTGCGTGCAGATGGACAGATCTGGCCTCCCCAGGTTCTTCCCCGACTCATACGTTGGTGGGCTGGATGAAGAGTTTAGAATAACTCGTTGATACGCTATGACTCTATCGATAAGAACTTTTCCCCTGGTGTCTTCACTCCTATAGACCCAAAGCTGACTGTGAGCATTGAAATCACCGAGAACCAACTGCAATGGGCTCTGATTTTTAGAACCCAGCCAGTTCTCAATATCCTCATCAAAGTCAGCACTCGGGGGGGGGGGCTATACAGGCTGCCAATGCTTAAGGTTAAAGGCTTAAGGTCTAAATTTATAAAAACTGAGTTATAATGTTTAGATGAGAGACTATGTTTTAAGTTTTGGTCTAAGATTAAAATATGGGCTTTTTTAGAGCTTGAACTATAGCATGGTGTAGTTCGAGGAAGTGATAGAGGTCTATTTTCATAAAGGTATGCATCTTGAAGACAAACCAGGGAATAGTCCGAGTCTGAGAGGAATTTCATAAAAGCAGCGGTTTGTGATCTGTTGTTCTGTAAATTTTGTTGAATTAATTTGAATTTTTACCTCTATAAGACAATGACGCTAGCGCTGCTTGTTTCTTTTGCTGATACACGCTGCAGGATGGATCGTAAGATGGATGTTTTTCATATAGTCCAGCTTTCCTATGGTCCCCCTTGTAGTAGTCGAGCACTTTTTTGCAGTTAACACACTCTTCTTTTTCTGAGGCACAATCCTTGATGTTGTGGCCTTTGCCACATTTAGCGCAGGCCTCTGCATTCCGGCACACTCTTGCTGTATGCCCTATTTCCTGACAGTGATAACACCTTTGAATGAAGACATACCGTCTTACCGTGCACCAGTTAAATCCTATGCACAATTTTCCTGCCATTAGTTGCAGTGCATCTCTCTCCAGTAGCTGCAACACCAAGTGCGAGGTTTCCTCGCCCTCTCTTCCTTTCAATACTCTTATCAGCTTATATTGCACCTTCCTCCTCAGAGCTCTTTCCAAAGCCGGATAGAGTAAGTCCCCAATAGCGAGGTCGGAAGAGCCAAAGGCCGCAGTTTCGAATCATACAGAGGAATACGAGAAGTGAATTTTTTCTTCCCCGTGTCAATAAATACAGGAGCTTCCAAACTGTTCGATAGATGGCACCACCAGCCCTCTTTTGATGAAATTTATATCATCAAGCAAGTGAAAAAAGTAATTTCATCAATTTGACGAAATATTCGCTCGGAGCATTTTTCAGGAAACGTTTCGTCAAAAACATAGAAAATTTCCTGAAATCTGAGTATTCATTTCTGAGTGTGAAAGTGTTCCATAATCTATCTTGACGCATGATTTTTCTTTATTGATTATTGTCACCTGTTTAGTTATATCTTTTACTTAAATATTTTCGAAGCGCATTTGCATTATAACGATTTTTACAAATTAAAAATGGTTTATTTATCCAGTTTTCGGTATGAGTAGATAGTAGTAAATAAAGAACAATTTTGAATGCAAGAAAATAAGATTTCAATGTAGTCTATATATATATATATATACACAATTGCGTTGAGTTAATTTTAGGATCAGTTAGTTTGAATTCTGTCATATTTTCACCTACAAAATTGTAAAGAAACAGAAAATCAAATGCTAATTCATAAGTAAGTTAATTTAGATAAATGTAGAAAATTTATTATTGCAATACAAGCTGTTGTTAAGCATAATTTCTCATACAATTAGCTGAATACTTTGTTTCTGTAAAGTTTTATGCTAGTAATAAAATCTAATTGTGAACATTCGCCTTCTGAATTTGTCAATTAATCTTCTTTAAAATAACTTAATTTTCTACATATTCTAAATTCCTGAACAGAGAAAGGATTAAATTATATCTTATTGCATTAAATGCCTTATTTTACGTCTCTTCTTCTCATATTTGTTTAATAAAATACAGAAGAATAATACGGAATTGCTGTTTCTATAGCCTGCAGGAGAAGTAGTTCATGTACTTTCACATTTCCGAAGAAATTTAACTACAATTAATATGTACTGGGTGTAAAATGATAATTTAAGTGAATATTAAACTGCCCCATATTGAACAAAATTAATTTTATGTATAGTAAAGAATAGAATTCAATCCTTCATTTTAGGTAGATTTCTTATGAAATATTACCTATTACATTCTTTCCTATGTTGGAATTTCGGAAAAAATTTTGCAGATCTATACCGATCATAACCCCTAGAACCAAAAATCACCCTCAGTAAAAAACTTTATACATATATATATATATATATATACATATATATATATCACTTTCTTCTGGACACGATAACTTCCATAACTCTGCACAAATCTCTTCCAAACTGATACATAAAATCAAGGGGCATAAAATCTCGGTCAAGTTGGTTAATGGGCAAAATCGGACCAAGGGGATGGAAATACGGAGGGGTTTTGTCAAGACCGAAAAAACACTATAACTTCGTAATTTTTGTACATATCAAATCAGTTTAAAGTTTTTTTTTTTTTTTTTTTTTTTTTTTTTTTTTTTTTTTTTTTACTTCTAAAAATTGAGACAATAATTTATGTATCACAGATTTTTGATCAAATTAAAAATGGGCTCAAGGGGCGCAAAAATAGGGTTTTAGGGAGAAAAAAATTCATAACTTCGTCAATTCACAATTTATAAAATTCGCATGAATTTATTATACATCTTCTTAATATTGTCTACAACATTTATATTCACAAGTTTTTGATAGGACCAAGTCTTACAGCAAAAACAAATTAAAAATACATAGCGGTTGAAGGAAAAAAAATCATCCTATTGATGGTGTATTCAAATCTAAACTGCTTGTTTCCTGACTCATTTTTTAATTCATTTTTGCTCTCAAACGCATCCAATTAGTAGATTCTCTTAGTCAGAAACTATATAATGTACCGTAATGATAGATGTTTTGATAAAGGCAGAATATATTTCAAAAAATTATGTCAAAGTGGGCATTTTGAACAGAATTTCCCGAAGCGATTTTGTTAGAAACGAAAGATATTGTCCTACTGAGAAAATAATTGTTTATAAATTAAGTTTTAATTAATTGAACGAAAAATAAAAACACAGGTCGCTTATAAATCTCTTAAAAAATCACGTCAGCATGTTTCATATTTTTTCTATTAAAAATGAATCTGAAAATGTGCCAGAAAATTTCGAGTTGTTGAGCATGAAAAAGTATTTTTTTTTTTAGTACCGCCTTAACATGATTCTGATAAAACCAGCTCTCATATAAAAATGAAATTAAAAACTCGTCAAAAGCGACCAGATAAAATTGTTCATCTCTAATCATGATTTAGTTTTTGTTGGTTAAATTAGTACTTAACTTCGCAATCTACCTTCGCCTGTAGGCCGGCTTGGCAGGGATTTTTTTTTCACATGGTATCTACTAGGAAACATATTTTTTTTATTTTCAGAATAAATAGTCTAAAGTACAAAGGCTATTTATTTGAAACCTCTTATGGACCGTAAAATAAAGGCAAGTGTGAATAACAAATGGTTTTATAGCCAGGACTCATACACAATCAAAGTTACTTTTCGACATAGTCACAGTAAAGATTGAGACATTTGTTATACCGGTGGTCGAGTTATCCGACACCCTCTTCATAGAAGGTTGCAGTCAAAGTGTTCGTGTTAAAAAAAATTCTGTGAAATTACAGAGGATCTGCTGGTAATCCATTATCTTAAGTGTTATGTAAAATTACAGAGATTTTGTTAAATGACAGAGAAGTTATTCGCTAAATTTACAGTAAATTAACATCGTTAAAAATACACAAGACTAGGTAAATCAATTAATTTATTTTTAATGAAAATAATTTAAAATAGTTTTTTAAATTAGTGAATTTAGAACTTCGAAGTATCAGAAATTTTCGAGTAAACTACTGTACCATTTAATTTATTTTTTTACACAATTTGTTTCCAGCCGACCTGGGACTTTATCCGGAGACCTCTGGGCAGGGGAAAGACACCTTACTGAGCGCGCCATAGGAGCTTTTCCTGTTGTATACAAAGGATGTCTTTTATAATGAAGCGGGGAAAAATCTATTGTATTTGTGCTTTTCAAAGGTTTTACTTCAAATATATTCGTTAGAAAATTTCTTAAACGGTTTATTTTAATTCAGTTTGGACCGATACATA
>OZ010787.1:639242856-639340856 GCA_963932465.1 Maratus speciosus
AATTGCTCTTTTTGTGTACTTTAACTTCCTATACAATTTGGCCCATGAGTTCAGGTACACCTTGTAAAATTTCGTACAAATCAACTTGGATTAGGTATTTTAAAAAAATTTCCAAAATGTCAGAAATTTATCTGAATTGACAGCAGTGCAAAAATGTGTTTGAAAAACAGAGTACAAACACTCAAGATTTTTGCAATTGTTTTTAGTTTTTAACATCCAAATGAGACAAATGCATATCAGTTTACTGATATTTGTTTTTATTTTATTGTTATAGTATCATATATTGAAAGAGAATTATAAAGTAAGGGAGTAAAAAGTACTTAAAATTTTTCATACGCAATTCTTCTATAACTAACGAGAAATCGAGGAACACGGCAAGTAATCGCTTTTAACAAATCCTGGTAAACACAAAACTTAGATCACGCCGACGTGTCGCGGGATAGAAGGACATGGAGAAGTGAAAAAATTATTAAAAAAAAAACAAACATTTGTTTAACCCTTAACTGGTGTCACAAAAATTGTCACATAACTAGTGTAAAGCGGTCTGTGAGACCGCTCCATCGAGAGATGAATAAAAGCCGCGATTAACTCATAGGATGTTGTTTTTTTAATAAACTTTCTGTACAGGAGTGTTATAATTAAAATTCACCTATTCAAAAGTCTCTGGTGTTAGTATTAAAGTTCCAAACGAAACAAAATGTAAGTAGTGTTTGTAGATAAACTGAAATTTGCAAGTTAAACTATGAAAATTGAAAAAAGCACCTATCTGTGAGACCGGTAACATCAGTTAAAAGTTAAAATAGCAAGAGCAGTGATGGAACAGTGGCGAAACATTTGAGCGATTGTCACAACTAAATTTTTATAATATTCTTCGCTTTCAAAAATCTCAGAAATTCAGTCCTGAAGTTAAATGAAAAATATTAATAAATTTTTGCGGTGTCAATTGATTCTCTGCTGCTACACTGTTCCATCACTGCAAGAGTTAATTACATATTTACCACTTTATTAATTTCACAAGAAATAAATAGATGGACTTAATTATGTCTGCGGCGATTTTTCAGAAGTACGGAACAAAATATAGATCCACCCTAGAGGGTGCACTGACAACTAGAAGGATCCAGGAGGAAGTTTATTATATCCTCCTGAGACCCCGCGTCCATTCTATTGGGAATTTTTAATTTTTATGTAAAATACTTAATTTCAGTTGGAACTTGTAAATACTTGTTGTCCATTATACTAGATAGTCTGGTGCTGCTACCTGTACGCCAAAATAATAAAAATTTTTTAACTAAATATGTATTTTAATCTTTTGAAAGAGGCACGCAACATGAGAAAGACTGTTGAAGGTAAGCAGACAGTTTTGACGCTATTTTTTTTATATTTTTTAAAAGTATTTTGATATTAATGCTGCTACATCTAATGTTAAGTGTTGTATGAATAAAATGACATTGCAGTTAAAGTAATCTAATGTATATTTTAGAGAATAAACAACTTTTTTTTTTACTGTCCATTCTATTGGACGTTGGGTCTTCATCAGTTGTTTTTATTTATATTAGACTTTTTTTGTACACTAAAGAGAGACATTAGTTTTTACTTAAAAATCAACACAGTATTGAAACAAATAATAGATACTGAAGTAGATAATATATATTCTTAAATAAATAAAAAAATATTTATGTATTATCCTAAAAATGTATAATTTTACACTGATAAAATGCTTGTTCTGAATCAGTACATTGTTAAATTTTGGATTTCAATGATTTTTTTTTCTGTGCAGCATTTGGTAAATATAGATAATTAAGCCTTTATTATGTTTTATTCTTATTAATAACTATTTTTGGTATTATTTTTCTATTAGTATACTATTTATAATTTAATTAATAAATTTAATTATATTTAATTAGCAAAAAAACTGTAAGAAACTATAATTAAAGATAACGTTCTAAGATTATTAATAAACTCATTTTGATTTCTTTTAAATTTCTTCTTTGCATTTACTTGCCAATTGTGGTAGCTGTGCCACTATTTATTATCATCGTTCTAACAAACAAATTACTGGTGACGAGAAGAGTTAAAAACAAACAAAATGTTATTAATTTTTTATTATTATTGCTAAATTGATCAACACGTTTCTTAGTTAAAATACACTTTTTGCATTTGATAATGCAAAAATTGAATTTATGTGATATTTGGAAGTAACGTATAAATTATAAAAACACGCTTCTGATGTCAGCAAAGTTTGTAGTGAAGGAAATAGGAACTTGACGCTAAAAATCTAGTTTTTGAAGCCTATGCAGCGATCCCATCTTACTTGTATAAAATAAAATAAGTAAGCATGTAAAATAAGTAAGCATGAAATGCAACTTGTATTTGTATATACGTTTAACTGCAAAAAATAAATGCAAGCTTTTTATATTATTTTACTGTTTGTAAGTCGTTTATAAATAAATTAGTAATTTAATCGAATTTAAACAGAAATAACAATTTAAAGAAAATATAACTGAGGATAATAATTTAAGAGTATAAGTAAACTGCATTTTATTTCTTTTTAATTCCCTTTGGCATCCAAATGTCAATTGTGATAACCGTGCCACTAACTTTATAATTTTTTTTTAGAAAAAACTTTTATTGATGCGATATATATTTTTTAAATTCCTTTTTAAAAAAATCTATTTAAAAAGTCACTAAATTGATTTATACTTTTCAAATAAATTTCATCCAAAAATACTTTTTCTCTTTGATAATAAAAAAATTAAATTTGTGCAATATTTACAGGTGATGTATGAAAGGTAAAAACATATTTATAATGAAAGAAAATATAACTGAAAAAAATAATTTAAGATTATAAATAAACTGCGTATTATTTCTTTTTAATTTCCTTTTGGCATCCAAAAGTCAATTTTGATAACTGTGACACTAACTATTTATAATTTTATAAAAATAAAAATAAAACTTTTATTGATGTGCATTTTTTTTTTTTTTTTTTTTTTTTTTTTTTTTTGTTCCTTTTAAAAAAATCTGTTTAAAAATCACTAAATTGATTTAGGCTTTTCAAATAAATCTCATCCAAAAGTACTTTTTTCTCTTTGATAATGAAGAAACTATAATTGTGCAATATTTAAAGGTGATGCACGAACGATAAAAACACATTTATAATGAAAGAAAATTTTACAATTAAGAATTTTTCATTCAGAATCATGTAATTCAATAATATGGTTTTTGTAGGACTAAGACACAATGTCCATTATATTGGACACGTCAAAACTCTATATATTTTTTAGTTTTAAAAATAAATGGATATATATAAAGTTTTCTAGCCCCAGAAAGAGCATTAATCCTAAAAATGGTAAAATTTGCACGAAAAATGCGAGCTTGGGTCTCAAGAGGATATGCATTGCTAACGATCATGGTTATTCTCCATTAAAATAATTCACCGTACTATTGAAAAACTCAAAATAATATTGTCTTAGAATTCGTATTGTCTTTTAGAGGTTAAAAAGCTTTTTTCTGTTTAAGTCTTCGCCTGTTATAATCTTGAAATCCCGTGATAAGTGGTTTGGCCGAAACAGTCGGAAATTATAACATCTTTTTAAAGGTTTTAAATGTTTTTTTTATTTTTATTTCCCATTGTACACTGTTTTTACCCGACTGCCAAGAAGGGTTATGTGTTTCACGCGTATCTGGCTATGTGGATTTCTTTATACCCTCGAAACAACCCAACGGCTAGATGGATTTTAACCCGGGAGAACTCGCTAGTGAGAATTTCTCTCACGGTGTCCAATCGCTTTTCTTTCACTTTATATTAACTTAATATCAATTTTTTTGCTTGGCTTAGTACTTTTATTCACAAAAGAGGTAAAATAACTGAAATAACATTTTGAAATTTTAATTAAAATGAAAAATGTTTTAAATAAGAGTCTTAAAACAGTACAACGGTAAGAGAAAATCTCATGCAGCGATTTCTCCCGGGTTAATGAATGAGGTCTCTATCGATTCATCTTAACCGTCCGATGGTTATAGGCTAGGTTTTGTTTTCATAAATACAAAATGGCGGTAGAGACGAAAAAAATATTTACGCACCATAATGTGTGGTATATCATTGGATAAGTCTTTTAAAATGAAGACGATGTTTCATTGACTATTTTACAGTAAGAAGCTCCGTTTAAATATTACACCACATGGAATTTGTGTAGGAAGGATCTCTTGCTTTACTGTAACTCTAACCATCATAGACATCTATACAGGCCTCCTCAAAACAGTGTTTATAGATAGGAACTAACAATTAAATACAACTTAAAAGTCATGAATACAAGTAAATAAAAAAAATAGTTTCGCATTGATGAGAAATAATTAATTAGTTCGTCGGGTTTTTTGATTTTTTAAATTTAATATATTATAGCATATCTATTGTACGTATTTCGGAGTTTTAACTCTGTGTTTATAGAATATAAAGATTATTATATTTAATCAGCAAGATATCGAGGTAAGGCAATGTAGCATTATTCCCTAATTTATATGTGAATTTTATTTTATTGTCAATTTTATTAATTTCAGTAAAAAAAAAAAAAAAAAAAAAAAAAAAAAAAAAATCAAGGAGTGCTTGTCAACCAAACTCCCATGTGATAAAAATGTCATCCACATACCGCAACCATTTGTATGGCCTTCGGCGAATATTATTAAGAAATTTTACTGCCAACGGCCTCAATAAAAAATCAACTCCGTCAATAAACCAGATATTGGCGATCACGTGGGTCCATTACTATCCTGTTTGTAAAGGCAGAAATGCGCAAATAGTAAAATTTGCAGTCTGTAATGCAAAACTTTTTGATTTATATCCTAACTGTACTATTTTATTGTTATTTCAAATAGTCTGATTATTCTGAAGTATTATTGTCAAATATTCTGAAAAGGATGTTAAATTTGGTTGAAAACATCCAAAACTTTCTTACATTTTTTTCAAAAAATTGTTATATCTCCATGATTATACTGATATACTTGCACATAGGAAAACATGCAGTACATTCACATATGTGCTGCAGCGACGTATCATTTCGTGCTTTTTCTAATAGGGTGATAAAAAATGTATTTTTTCTTCAATCGGAGGTTTGTCACCCTAATTGACATCGTGATCAAATTTTCGTGGGAAAATATAAGGTCAAACATCTTTTTTATAGTCCTGAATTTCTAAAAGAATTCGTCAAGTTACTTCTTTAGGTATTCGATAAAACATCTAAAATCGAAAGATTCCACAGATTTGGGCTATATAGCGTATAAGGGGCATCCTCACAAACTTTTGACTTTTCAGGAATAAAAATGTGGTGAAATTAAACTTACTAAAATAAGATTTTAAACTTATAAACGAATGCCTTAATGATTCAAAATGAAGAAAAAATAGTCAGCAGCGAATTTTTTTTTATTTAACTGAGGTTTAAATTAAACTCGAGAGATTAATTTTACTTACCATTTTACCGCTATAACTTTATATTTTCTTCTAAATTTTTACTATGTAGTAATTTTTACAATGTAGTATTTTTAGTACAAAATTTTGGTATAACATTGTCTTAAAGGGGTGTTAAAGAAGGGACGCTAAGGGAAAAAAAAGGGGGCGGTATAGGGAAAAAGGGACAGTCAGGGAAAAAATGGGATAGTAATGTTGGGACGGTAAGGAAAATTAGCACCTATTTTTAGACAAATCATGTTAAGACTAAGTGATAGCCACAATGTTCATTGGTTTTTAGAAAGAGTTATTTACATTGGATTAAATTAAAAAAAAATTAATTTACCTCGAAAAGTGCAGGAATAAACGTTGATGACGGTAAGACTACCAATAAAGCCACGATGCTTGAAATTGATATTTAAATGTTGATTTAAATTCTGCAGTAAATTTCCTGTCAAAAAATTTTTGCCATTCTTTCTCTAGCATACTTCTGCATGAAATAAAATTGAAAAAAGTTCTGTGGCTGCATATGAAGGGATTTTCTGTGTAAGTTTAGTAAGAGGGACAGTAAGGAATCTAAAACCCAAGGACAGAGTTAAAAAAATAATAACAACCGTAAAAATGTGTGCAGGTTAATTTTTGCTACATATTCATATAAAACAATAGTCCCAGTTTCGGAAAAAAAAATTACATCGAATTACTTTTATTGAAACAATTTTATACAGACAGCTCCAAACTTAAAAATCAGCATCTGGGACACGGAACGGTATAGGAATTTCGTGGTATATTTGGACCCCCAACATCGTCCAAAACTTATTTATCTCGTTAACATTGTTATGTAGTTACGCAACGGGATGTTTTCCAGTATCAGAAATAAAAATCAAGAATATGAACTAAAATAAAAATTATTATTCGGGACTGAAAACTATAGAAAAGTCAAAAGATTGTGAGAATGCCCCATAAACGTTCGCTGTGAAAACAATAATAAAATTTTCTCGTAAGAACTAGACATTTACGTAGATTCATTTTTGAATACAAAATCATATCTGTCATCAATAGTTATTCTGTTTAAGACATGAAAAATTGCAGTCATTCCCAAAAGTTCTAGTATACTTATACTTTCTGAGAAAAATCGATAGTTGAGTATGTTTAAAGTATCATACAAACTTGCAAGTATTGTCAGTTTTAAAAGAATTGTATTAAAATTAACTTACAAACTTCGTCTTTGATTCAATAACAACATTAATCATATTCAAAGAAGATTAGAATTTTCAATATTAGATTATTTCAATGAAAGAGAAAATATTTCTATATAGAGACAAATATATAACTGTATTGTTTATTTGCACTTAAGCCTTCTGAGTTTAAAACTTACAAACTATTCAATAAATATCTAATTTAGAAATCACTGAAAAGGAATGCTTTGAATATTTACGTATTTTCGTTATATCTTTTATTTGTCTTATTGAATCTATATTAATTATTCTGGAAACATTTTAAACAATATGCATTTCTGTTATTTACTTTAAATATTAACTTTTGTTTTATTCTTTGCAAATACAATTAACCTTCTCCTGATGAATATGAAATTAAAGGATACATATCTAATTCCGACGAATTTCTCCAGCTTTAGAAATGATTATTCTTAAACATTAAACATATTTTCTAATAAGTAATAAATTTTTCTAGTTAATCTCTTACTGCTATCAATTTAGAGTTCAAGTAGTTAATAATAAGTATTATTTTAGAAATATTTCAACAAATGATTCAGTGAAATCCCGTGATATTACCATTAAATAACTAAATATTTAAAGGAATTAAATATCACACACTTTTTAAAAATATTAAGTGTATTGTAGAATGTTGAACTTATTCATTGTACGAAAGAAATAAATGTATTTTAATGAGAAGCAATCTGCTGCACTCTCAGAAATACTTTCTTCAATTAATGGAAATTTTCATGGCAGCTGTACTACCAGGATTTTTCCGTTCATTGACGAATATCCTTTTTTTTTTTGTTACAGAAGGTAAAATATAGTAGAATGCTAAACTTATTCATTGTACGAAAGAAATAAATCTATTTTAATGAAAAGCAATCTGCTTTTTATACCTCTCAGATATACTTTCTTCAATTCATGGAAATTTTCATGGCAGCTGTACTACCAGGATTTTTCCGTTCATTGACGAATATCCGTTTTTTTTTTTTTTTTGTTACAGAAGGTAAAATATACGTCGATTGAAGAAAGCGAGGAAGAAATAAAAGTTGCTAACATTGGGATCAAACCAACCTTAGTGTTACGAGCCGAGTACGCAAACCACTGGACTACAGTTGTACAGTAGTCAAACACTTTGAAGTAAAAACGAGTGTGTATCAATAAGTTTTTACCCTCACATAGAAATAATTAAGTAAAATTTATGAAATTGTTAGAGTTTGTGTGTCCTTCTCTATATAGTCATTGTGCACAGTAACACATTTGTGCAACCGGTATTTCAAAGATAAGGGGGGTGGATATATTCCAAGAGGCGCGATAGTAGACCCAAAGAGGACATTTTTCTAACTTTTACTGACCACCCACATGTGACATATTGTTGGAAAGGTCTGTCATCACTTTCTCATGCTATGTACCTCCCTCCCCCTCCCCCCAAATTTTCCCTCCCGGGTGGCACTCTTCCAAATTTTGCAGACATCATTCATGCCCGCCGGAGGGCAAATTTGGGGGATGGTCTCGGGAGGTACATATAATGAATAAAATTTTATCTAATTGATGTCAAAGTTTTATCTAATTGATTTTTAAAATCTTCTCTTGACAAGTAAGAAAAAAGGTGATAAAAATGACTTACCTCCAAAATTCCAACAGGACATCGGGGTTCCGGATGTTAATACGTAAGTGTCATCTTTATAAGTGCTACATGAGTTGAAAGCTTCCGAATTTGTATTTAATTTACTGACTCTACTAAAATAAAGAGTCATTCATTATAAGACATTCTTCTTTTAATGATATTACACTTAACATTTAAACACACAAAAACTAATATTTACACAATATTTTTAAAAGAGTGAATTGCTCTTAAACTGTCTAGTCTACAACATAATATCTACTGACTTAGAGTTCTTCTAACATAATTCTAAAAAGGTAAAAAGTTCCGGGTTAATAAGGAGAGTTCGATGATCATTGCGCGCATGCGCCATTTTTTATTGTCCACCAAGTTATAAGACCAACAAGTGAAAAATAAATTTAAAAAATCAAAAACCCGACTGCGTAAAAAGCTAACTAATTAATTATTTCTCATCAATGTGAAAATATTTTTTATATTCCTTACCTATTTTTTTATTTACTTGTATTGATGACTTTTAAGATTTGTTTAATTTTTAGTTCCTATCTATAAACACTGTTTTGATGAGGCTTAAAGATGTCTATGATGGTTAGAGTTGTAGTAAAGCTAGAGATCCTACCTACACAACTTACAGGTTGTGTAATATTTAAACGGAGCTTCTGACTGTAAAATAGTCAATGAAACATCGCATTCATTTTGAAAGACCCATCCAATGATATGCCACTCAATATCGTGTGTAAAAATTGTTTTTCGTCTCTACCGCCATTTTGTATTTTACGGCCGCCATTTTAAATTTATAAAAACAAAACCTAGCCTATAACCATCGGATGGTTAAGTCGAATCGATAGAGATCTCATTCATTAAAATCCATCTAGCCGTTGGGATGTGTCGAGGGTATAAAGAAATCCATGTACCCAGATACGCGTGAAACACATAACCCTTCTTGGCAGTCGGGTAAAAAGTACGTTTTTTCTTTACATGATGCAATATTTCTTCCAGAATGCGTGGGTGGAGAAAACCGATGTAAGAATTGCTTTCCCTGTTGTAATATTTAGGGGTGCAGGTGATTAGATGACGTAAAATGTATCCCGAGTTACGACATAGTGATTGCCGAGGTCTTAAAATTTCTAGGGGTCCAGAACATTGCTGCCTAAAAATGATAGCATAAAAATTATAGTAGCCACTACACATAGCAAGAAATGTTTCTGTAATGTCTGTAATGTTGTCGTCATGTGTGTCACATCATTTCTGGGACATTCATAACAATGACGTCACATAAAGTTGAAAATGTGAATGTAATAGAAATCCTAACAAAAAAAAAAAAATAAATAAATAAATAAATAAATAAAATTTTAAAATAATTGAGCATTAAAAACTATTTTTTGACAAAATTTAATTTTTGTGATATTCCTGTAACGTGATTGCATGACCCGTACAACATTCTGTGACACCAAATTATGACCAATATGTGAGTTTGAGAAAAAGTTTTATAAAAACAAAAAATAAAATAAATAATCAGCATTCAATTTTAAAATATTTACTTTTTAAGTTTCTTGAAATGCAGAATTAAATTATACCTTGTCTCAGACTCAGACTATATTAAAAATTATAATTTAAAAAAAGATATAAAATTTATAAAAATATGTTGGAGGTAAATAATTATTCCCATTTTCAAGAAAATTTTCAAAATACTGTTATTTTACACACTGGTTTATTCGGCGGAACATTCATAAAAGATATCGATACAAATTTAAAAGAGAATGTCGATAAAGCCTTCATTCCCTCTACCATCGTTTACTTTTTCTTTTGTGGAGGACAGTGGAGTGAGGTGCATTTGATAATTTTGAAAAATAGTCAAAGTTTTAAAAGTACTGTGGAAAATGTATGCGTAATTCTAATCCAAATCGCAACTGCAATAAAAGAAGTCGATCCTAAGTTTTCGTGTCGGGTTCATGTAAAATATGGTTACCCGATTTGATGTAGAATCTTAATGCACAGTGTGATTTTACATCGACTATCACAAAATTATAGAGCGCACTATTTTTAATTCCCTGAATGTTCAAAATCCACGCTACGCCGCTGTCATTGATTATGGTTGATTGTTTAAGTATTATTACTTTTTTTTTGTCTTTGATGATTTATAAGATTCTCTGTAATTTCAAGTTTCGCAAAATATTTAGTAATTGCATTGATAATTCAACTTAATTGCTTAGAAATTATATCTGTCTTTCTTTCTTTCTAACCGATGGCCAGGCCCCTACCTGCCGGGAAGCCCCAGCTGGATGGGTTTGATACTTGGTATCGGGGATTGTGACCGCCTAATCGCCGCGTAGCGGCAATAAACCTAACGAGCGTCTAGATCGTGTTCGCAGTGCCTATTGCTTAGTTGTGAACGGTGTTATGTCGGTTGCTTAACTTTTATATCATGTTGTTTGGAACATGCACATTGCTACTCATGTTGATCACGTAATTTGGAACCTTGGTCAGGTAACGAGACCTTCACCTTGCAAGGCACCTCCAGAGGTATAATTCACAGGTAACTTAGAGGACTTTGCACCCACGACGGATTTTACATGCACCAGGCGCCATTAGCGTACATGGTGGATTATAGCCAAGAGTAGGCCTCGATCCCGCGGCCTTAGCTGCGGATTCGATGCTCTGCCAACTGGGCCACCGCTGCCCGAACTACTTCTGATTGACCTAGAGTTTTTAAGCCGAATTGTTGGTGCAGACTTGTCATAAGAAAATGGATTTTGGAGGGGGGGGGAGAAAAAAATGGGGCGCCGCAAATAGACAAGTTTCACCGAAAGTTAATTTTGGGCCGAAATGCTAGGCAAACACAACGATGCAGGGGGGGATGAGACACCGCCTTTCTACCATACCCCACCGCATAGAAACTGGCACCGTAGACCTCCCACTGGAGCGGGTCCGGTAGCTTTTGCAGTATTTGCTATGTGTAACTACGAGTAATAAAGAGGTGGCAGTCCAAAAAAAAACCCTGAAAGGGAAAGGGGTTAGCTTGTACATGTTATTACACTTAAAACTTACGTATAGCAATTTACTTAACTATCATTTATTATATATATTCTTTTAATATTATCCTAGGCACTAGGTCACATTCAACTAACTAGAGTAATTTACTTTAGATTACTTAAATAATGCCTGACTATTTAAAATGCATTTATATTTTTAACCATTTCTAATGCTCGAATCATGATTTTATTTTATTTTTAACTTATATCAAGTTAACTAGGAATTGGCATACTATTGCTTAGCTAGGAGGGAATTGGTAGGAGATTAACGAGCTGACCTAGTGAGATTAATATGCTAATTTCTAATTGAGCTAGATGCACGAGTTTATAACTTAGACATAAGCTATGTGGGGCTTGACCAAAATTAACAACTAATTTTATAAATAATTATATTTGTCTAGTATAATATGCTTATCTCGCCCAGTGGAGTTGTTCTTCTGAGGTGGTTTCCTAGTCTTGATAGTTTGTCACTGTCGTGGTAGTTGTCTTTTTATTATTTTGACATATTCGTGTGGGTCCTTTTTTTTTCTTACTTTACTATTGCTTCTCACACCCCGTGAGATGCTTGTCACTATCGTAGGTTGTTTTTCTTTGTAGCTCTATTTATGGTGGTTGTCTAAATTTGAGGTTCTGTCACTTTGCGAACTTGCCGCTGATGGGTTGACTTGTTGTGGTCTTTGTGATCTTTGAATTGGCTTTGATCACATAACAGGTACGTTTTCCTTTGTTTGTATGTTATCTTGATACGTGATTGCGCTCTTGGCGATCAGACCATTGGAACCTAATGGCTGTTATCACGATTTATGCAACATTGTTGCGAGCTATTTCAAAAGGCTTGTGCACTACTGGAGAAATGATGTCTTCGGGAATTTTCCCCCGTATTTGTCGGTATTTAAACAGTAAATTTCCCCCGTAAATTCCAGAAAAACGGAACTTTTTCTGTAATTTACGGGGAAAAACTTCCGTTAAAATACGGAAATAGTACTGGCGTCTCGATTGCTAGTAAAATTGCCGTTTTTTTACAGTGTAGTTTATACGGATGAAACATCTTATGTATATATATAACCATAAATTGAACATTACTGACCACCAACAAAAATTGATATATATATCTATATCAATCTATATATATATATATATTATTTTAAAATTTGCATTAGCATGCAAAGTTGAGTAAAACCTCTATGTAATTATTTCACTTACAGTAGGGGTGCACAACCTTTTTCAGACAAGGGCCACTTACAAAAATTTCTGCGTTGTCGAGGGCCACATCAATAACACGGAGAGAATCTTTTTTGGGGAGGTGATCTGTGGCCTATAATCAGATAAAAAATATGGTTTCAGTGGGAGTGGGAGAGTTTTATCCCTCTAGATTCCTCTACCCAGTCATCATAAACAATTCAGTTGGCAAGGATATATCAACAGTTTACGTTTGTATATATAACAGAGATATAGTAAGGATTATTGAGAAGGAGTTATAATATTCCTTGACTTTATTCGGGGAGTAAGTTTTGTTTTATTAAAAGTGCTAAAAACAAACATAGGCATGAGAATGGCTAGAGCCGAAAAAAAAAATGTGAACTTTATGAACGAAAGGGGGTGGAGGAGACGATCAACGAAATTTGCGAATTTTCTGCGCTTGATCAACGAAATTTGCGAATTTTCTGCGCTTGATCAACGAAATTCGCGCATTTTCAGCGTACGATTAATAAATTTTGCGCATTTGTTACGCCTGATTGAAGAAATTCACGATTTTCCGCGCTCGATCGACAACATTCGCGATTTCCGTGCCTGATCGACAACATTCGCGATTTTTTCGTGCCCGACTAACGAAACTTGCTATTTTTCGGAGCCTAGTCGACAAAACTTGCGATTTTTCCGCGCCCGATCGACGAAATTTGCGATTTTCCGCCCCTGATCATCGAAATTCGCGATTTTCTGCTTTCGATCAACGAAAATTGCGATTCTTAACTGACTAACAAAATTCGCTATTTTTTCTCGAGATAAACTGATGAAACTCGCGATTTTTCGCAGTAGATCAACGAAATTTTCAATTTTTCCGCGCAACATAGAGAAAATTCGTGACTTTTCCCGTACCTGATTAACGAAATTTGCGATTTTTCCGCGCCTGATCAACGAAATTCAGGATTTTTTCATACCCGACCAACGAAATTCGCGCTTTTTAACTGAGTCTGACGAAATTTGAAAATTTTCCGTGGCAAATTGACAAATTTTGAGATAAACAGACGAAACACACCATTTTTCTGCAGCCAATCAACGAAATTTGAGATTTTTCCGCTCTTAATAGACAAAATTTGTGATTTTTCCGTACCCGATGGACGAAATTCTCGATTTTTAACTGACTGACAGAATTTGCAATTTTTTTTTCGCCGCGGCAAATTAACGAAATGCGCGATTTTTTTCTCGCGACTGACGAAACGCATGATTTTTCCACAACCGATCAACAAAATTTGCAATTTTTTCGCGCATCGTCAACAAAATTGAATTTTTTCCTGTCCGACAGACGACATTCACGATTTTTCCGAGCTTTATCACCTAACTGGCGATTTTCCGTGCTCGATCGGCGATGTTAGCAATTTTTCCCGCGTCTCATCTTACAATTTTCGCGATTTTTCCGTGCTTGATCAACGAAATTTGCAATTTTTCCGCACATGATCGACAAAATCGCCGTTTTTCTGCACCCGATCAACGAAAATCGCGATTCTTAACTGACTGATGAAATTTTCAATTTTGCCGCGACAAATTGACGAAATTCTTGATTTTATTTTCCTGCGACCTATGGACAAAAATTGCAATTTTTTTTCCAGAATTGACTAGATTCGCGGGCCACATGTGAACCCATCGCGGGCCACTTTTGGCCCGCGGGACACAGGTTGTGCATCCCTAATCTTACAGGAGTATAAATATACTGGGGGGAATACAAAATTATGTCTTAATGATTATCTCTTACACTGAAAAAAATATATACCGCCTACATCTAGAACGAATAGTTATAATTTTCTAAATCCTTCAACTAGAAATATAGATTTTCGACTTAAGCGAACAAGGTTAACAAATAAACTGAATAGACGAAATGATTGAGACTTTCTAGTCTATCTTTTTCTAGGTGATGAAACGATACATTACCTTATGAATCGTTTGAATTGCGAGAAATTATCACTTGATTTGTAGAATTAATTGATAAATTAGAAGTATAGTTACTAAAACTCACATCTTGTGTTCGCATTTATTTGCAGAGATTTATAAATAAGTTTGACCACGATAATATAAGATAACGCCTCTGAATTTTAAGGGGTCTCAAGACACTTAAAGCTTTAAAGTTTTCGAAATTTTAATTTTTTTAGATGTTAAACTCCTGTTTTTTCTGAACATTTTGATATAATTGTTTCTTTGAAATTCCCATTAGAAAAGAAGTTATAGTAGAAGTTATAGAAGTTTTAGAATTATACCCGCTCAATAGCTGAAGCGGCTTTGAAGTCATTTTTCTCCAAATGGCATTTTTGGGCATAACGAGCACGATATCTCAAAAACATCTGAATATTTTTACATGAAACATTCAAAACATATGTTTCACGTCAGTCTGTATAAACTGAACCTAAGATTTCCTTTTTATTGTTGAAACAAATATTTTTTTAATTGATTATACAGTTAAAATTTTCAAAATCTTGTATTAGCTAAATACAACTTTGTATTAAAAATATAACAATGCTTTAAATACAAATTTATCTAGGTTCACAGTAATTATTACAATCTTAAGTATAAGCAGGCACCAAAATTTTTCTTCTAGTTGCAAAATTTATTTTGTAATCCTGCGCGTAATCTGTTATGCTAAATTTCTGCACGTCAAATTTCTGACAGTTTGGAGACCCCTCTAAATGCTAATTCTGCATCTTGCTATTTTTTAAATACATGAAATGAAAGAACATATATCTTTCATCCCAATAAAAATTGTGTCTTGAAATCACAGTAATTATTACAATCTTAAGTATAAGTAGGCACCAATATTTTTCTTCTAGTTGCAAAATTTATTTTGTAATCCTGCGTGTTATCTGTTATGCTAATTTTCTGCACGTCCAATGTCTGACTGTTTGGAGCCCCCTGTAAAGGATAATTCTGTATCTTGCTATTTTTTAAATACATGAAATTAAAGAACATACTTATATCTTTCATCCCAATAAAAATTGAGTCTTAAAATCAAATACATTTTAATATAATAAGTGTTGAAAATGGTCCTATGTTTTCCTATTTTAAGAGTCCTGCGATCCCTTAATAAGAATAACTAGAACTCTCCAGCAAAGGAAACTAGAATTTATAAGGATTTTTTCTAGAGGCACAATTTATTTACTAGATGCCAGTGGCAGAGTTTTTTTTCAGTGTATATTACTTATGGCAGAAACGTACTTTCGTTATAAAACGTTTTCAAATCAGCCACAACATTAATATATGGGGCATTCTCACAATCTTTTGATTTTCATGTCCCTGCATAATAATTTTTATTTTAATACACTTTTTTGTGTTTTTTTTTTAATTTCATATACTTGGAAACATGCCATTGCATGATTGCACAACAATATTAACGCGCGATAAATAAGTTTTGGACGATGTTGGGGGTCCAAACACCTGGAAAACTCCTATACCGTACCGTGTCCCTGATGCTGATTTTAAATTTTGGAGCTGTCTGGATAAAAAAATTTCAATAAAAATAATTTGATGTAATTTTTTTCTGAAACTGGAACTAATGTTTTATATAAATAAGTAGCTAAAAATTAGCCTGCACACATTTTTAGGGTTGTTATTTTTTAACACTTTCCAACAAAGTTGAAAAGTGTTTATGACTTCGGTTTGTCTGTCCGTCTGGCCGTCTGTACGCGCTCTAACTCCCGTAAATATACTCGGATCGTTCTGAAATTTTTGGATGTTAGTGACCTCTACCATAGCACAAACCCTATTGCAAATGAAGTTTGTAGCATGTTTAGTTCATTTACAGGGACAGTCAAAAGTTTTCCGTTACATTACGGCCTATGGGAAAAAATCGTTTAAAATGATTTTTAATGATGTTACATGCTTTCAAACATAATAAATTGATATGCATTTATCAAGTTGACTAAAATATACATTTTTTGTACAATATGCGGCCCAAAAAATAGTTATTATTCATTTACAGGGCGGCACAAAAGAATTCCTTTGCATAATGATATAGAATTGGGGGGAATTTTTTCCGGCGTATTTTAATTATGTTAAACTATTACATGTATAATGAAATATATATACGTCGCTAAGGTTTACTATAACTTATTTCATGGATAATACGAAATGCAGAGCATTTACAGGGACACACAAAAGATTTCAGATACTATATTGTACCCGAAATACTGTAAAGTAGCGATGGTTGCTGGAAATGCATTTTTAATTATGTTATGTGCTTTTATGTTTAACTATATTTATGCATTGTATATGGTGTGTATAAATGCTGTAATTTATATACAGGGCTACTCAAAAGAATTCGTAATGGTTAATGGGTTTGATTGCAAATTGCTTAAAGGTGATTTTTAAATGAGTTAGGCATTTTTACGCTGAACCGAATTTGGTTTACTAAGAAATGTTTGGAAAACATATATAAAATGACATACATGGTCACGCAAAGAATTGGATACATGCCCGTCTATAAATGATAATTTCTGGAAATGTGATTCCTGTAGTTTTAAGAGTGTTTTACTTTGAATTAAACTTTAGCTAAATAGTGGCGTGTAATAAAGGTATTAGGTTAACTGCAGAGTTTTACAAAAGTATACAAGTATGTTTAAATCTATTAGTATAAATTGCTGAAAGAGAAATTTCAACCTGTTATGTGTTTTCTTGCTAAACTAAATTTCTCCATAATATAGTACATATATCAACCTACACATCAAATACAGGGCTGTTGAAATGAATTGGAATACATATTTGCTATGGACGGTAACTGCTGAAATCAGTTTTTCAAATGTTTTATGTGTTTTCTAAAATGTTTACTTAGTTCACTTAAATACCTTATTTCCCTAAATAACGAAGATTTGTTAAAGCATTCAGGAAGTGTTGGAAAGTGTTTCATAATCTATGCTTAACGCATGATTTTTCTTACTTGTTAAACTCTGTCCCTAGGTTTTAGATTTTTTACCATCCCTCTTCTAAAAATATACAGAAAATCACTTCAGGTGCAGCCACAGAATTTTTTTCCAGTTTTTTCTCTTGCAGAACTATGATAGAGAAAAAATGTCTAAAATTCTTCGGCAGAAAATGTGCTATAAAATTTAAAGCAGCATTTAAATATCAATTTCAGGCATCGTGGCTTTATTGGTAGTCTCACCGTCCCCAAGGTTTATTCCTGCACTTTTCGAGGTAAATTATTTTTTTTTTAAATTAATCCAATGTAAGTAACTGTTTCTAAAAATCAATGAACATTTTGGCTACCACTTAGTCTTAACATGATCTGCCTAAAATATGTGATAATTTTCCTTGCCGTCCCTTTTTTTTCCCATTTCGTCCCTTTTTTCCTATACCATCCCCTTTTTTTACACTACCGTCCCTTCTTTAACACCCCTTTAAGACAGTGTTATACCAAAATTTTGTACTAAAAATACTACATTGTCATTATTTCTTATTTGAATGTCATGTGGGTACTATGCAAATTCATTATAAGTAAAAATTTAGAGGAAAATAAAAAGTTTTAGTGGTAAAATAGTAAGGAAAATTAAACTCGCAAGTTTAACTTAAACCTCAGTTAAATAAAAAAATTTTCACTGCTGACCATTTTTTCTTTATTTTGAATCATTAAGGCATTCGTCTATCAGATTAAAATGTTATTTTAGCAAGTTTAATTTCGCCAGATTTTTTTCCCAAAAGTCAAAAGATAGTGAGAATGTCCCATATAGCATTTGTTTTACAAGGATTATTGTATGCATATTAAATTACAAAATTTACATTTTTATGCGACCTCTTTTCCTGTAACCTATATTTACACAAATGTTTTCCTGCATTAAAAAACGCTAAAATATCTTTATTTTTCAATTTGCGGCGCAAAAAGCGTGTCTTTTTGCTTTTAGTGCCACGAAAATTCTAATATGACATGATTTCCTTCTTTAGGTGCACTGATATTAATATTCAATACTCACAAGTTTGCATTATTATGAGGGAAACATTCTCATAATATTATATCGTATTCTCTACTGCAGGCTGTCGTAGTAAAGCACGGTGCTGAATATCGCATATTTAAACAATTTAAGCCGCATTTCTGCGATCTGACTCTAATATTGACTTATTTCAGAGCTCTTGATAATACTAGTGAGAAGATAAAGCAATACCATATCTAGGAAAATCCTTCAATTTGTAATGTTAAACTAGCTATTTATCCCGTTCTACGAACGGGAGGTCATGAATTTATTTCTAAAACTAAAATTAAAAATAACTATTCGATTTAGAAAAGTATTTTTCTACCACTGTGCATTTTTTAAAAATGAAATTTAATTCATCATGTTACTATGGCAGCAGACGATAAAACCATATCTTTGGAATAAGGGCATAAATAGAATAAAAGGTTTTGTTGATGTTTGTGATAAAATGTTTTTCTTTATTTTTTAAAAAAGGTAATAATTAAGGGCAATTATATAATGTCTAATTATTTGCATGCGAGGTAAAAGATTCATCGTAACACCCGCTGGAGCTTCTTACTATTGTAGCGTGGCGTGCGTAATATGTATGTCTCACATTGGTTAGAACTCTCGCGCTTACGGATTGAACATAAAAAAGGCAAAAATTCGTCAAAAACATAAAATTAAAAAAAAAATCTATTTAAAATTTCATCAACCCGTGTGCCAAATTTCGTAGCCCTGCGCCCTGTAGTTTCCGAGTTTTTGAGGTTACGTAGATACGCTCACGGATTTTAATAGGGAAGATTAATCGGTCCTTCATTTCTGCATTTTACTCTTGATCGAGCGTGCTATAAATTTTCTCACGAGCGGACGCGCTTCGAAATATATACGACAAAGGTGTTTCGGTTTCTTACACTGTCACAAATGCAAGATATTGCCTTAATAATTATGAAATAGATAAATTAAATAAGTAATTGCATACAGTCCTCCTCACTTAATCGGGTCACGGATAATCGAATAACCCGCTTATTCGAATAGAATCCTCCGGAACCGAATTTATTCCTATTGGTTCAATGTTATTTTTCCCCGCTTGAACCAAATACCTTTTACGAACGTCCCCACTTAATCGAATAACTACTTTGTGACCAATGTTTGAAAAGCACGTTTCAGCTTGGATATCCCTTCCACCTTTTGTCATTTTCGGTTCTTTTACGCTGAAAACAAATTTTCAGTTCTTCCTGCAATGAGTTCTGCTACAGGGATATAATAGACAGGTCAAATGATTTCCCCGCCTTGATCTCCCCACCATCACTTCTTGCTGTTAAACAGGCTTTAATGGCAATCACTTCGAGACTTGAAATGACAGTTGTGACATTTTGCACTCATTCGAAAAATAACTCGATATTTACTCCTTTAAAATTCCACTTAAACAAACCATTTTAAACGATTTTTTAAGGCAGTATAAGTAACGTAAATTAGAAGTAGTAAAGTTTTGACCAAATTCAAACGAGCTGCATTAAGTGTGATGTAAACCATATACTGGCATTAAAATAATACGTATTTACTTTATATTAGCATTTGTATTTATTTTAGTTTATGTTATTCTATTAACGATTTATTATGCTTTTAATTAAATATACCGCAGATGGTTATTTTGCCCTTTTATTATGCATTAAATATTACGGTTATGATTCCCCGTTCAATCAGATATCCCGTTTAATCGAATATTATTTATGGAATCGTAAATATTCGTTTAAACAGTTACGACTGTATATCAATTCAGTTTACGAAATTTGAATGAAATTATCCAACAGGAGAACATTAAAAAATATCTATTTCAAAAATTCTATCATCCTTTTCAAATTACAACAATCTAGGTCTTACAATGAAGTTAACGCTTCCCTCCCACCTCCCCCCACCTGGAACCGCTGGTCAACGACTTTAACATTTTGAATTTAGCTTTTAATTTTTTCCGGTGGTGTCTTCCATTATTGGGTCTAGAACCAAGGCAATGGGGTGCTTAAGGAGCACCAACCTGGATCGAGTTGCCACCACGCGTAACCTCCAACGAAATTGAGAAGTGACTTAATTTTTCAATTTAGAAACAACTAAACGGTTCAAAAGCAAATAAGAATTTTGAAAACTCTCGTGTAGTTTTTCCTAAGGGCCAAACCAGAGTTTTGAAACACCAGAGGCACATTTTTGCCTCAAAATATCCATGTTTCTATTTGGATGTTCTACAATTCGTTGACACTCCGAATAGTAAAATCGAAAAATGATATTGAGGCGATGCCAGGAGTCACAGCGAAGATAACGTCCAGGAATACCACGCCCCTAACTGAAATTTATCCTGAGAACTAAAACAAGTTAGAAATTGCTCGTGAAACGTGGCAAATGATGTATGTTCGTACTAGAACTAATTTTATAATATTTTTTTGCACCGCATAGTGAAATGAATGTATATTTTAGTGCACTTCATAAGTGCATATCAATTTTATTCTGCTCGAAAGGCTGTAACATCTTTAAAATGTACTTAAAATAATTTTTTCCCATTGGCCTTAATGTAACGGAAAACTTTTGACTGTCTCTGTAATTAAACTATGCATCCGATTTTCATAAAATTTGAAATGAGTCGTCAAAATTTTACAACAATTATATATTTAAAATTTCAGACCACTCGGAAGGCTTTAACATCATTAAAATGCACTTGCAATAATTTTTTCCCATTGGCTGGAATGTAACGGAAAACTTTTGACTGTCCCTGTAATTAAACTATGCATCCGATTTTCATAAAATTTGAAATGACTCGACAAATTTTTGCAACAATAACATATTTAAAATTTCAGATCATTCGGTTGGGTAGTATTTGCTCTGTTATATGCGGACGGACAGACAGATAGACGGACTGAACGACGACTATAGGTGCTACGTATTTATATAATTACGAACGCACCTAAAAAGGGGGACACAAAGCTCACTAGAATTTTGATAGCCTAAGCCCAGTATTCATCACCACTCGTATACCAAGGTGAGCTCAGATAGTTTACCCTTTAAACCTCTAATTGATTTGCCCATTTTTCCGTTTCCCTAAAAGAAATTAAACCGGTTGTTGACAAAAATAATTTCAGCAGAATTGTATTTTCGAATTATTTTTTTATGAAATTCATTATTATTTTAAAGAAATTTCACAATACACAACTATTTTCTTTTTGAGATCTTGGCATATTTTATTTTGCGAGATTTTATACTTTTGTCTTTGCCAATACAAAAAAATGACTTCAACTGATTAATCTGGTTCGTCATAAAACATACATTTAATATACTTCTGTTTTCAATTTTTAAGGAAATGAAATTTTTCACTAAATCTTTTTCGTTTGGCTATTTAAAACAAATAATAACTCAGTGTAACGCATATTAATTTCATTTTTTAGAAATAAATTTTTAAAACTTGGATTACCTAATG
Source organism: Maratus speciosus (assembly GCA_963932465.1). Taxonomy (NCBI): domain Eukaryota; kingdom Metazoa; phylum Arthropoda; class Arachnida; order Araneae; family Salticidae; genus Maratus; species Maratus speciosus. The sequence goes on from OZ010787.1 coordinate 639,264,769, forward strand.
AATATATCTACATTGAAGAGATTCTGTTCACCTAAAATCTGTCAAAGACGCACAATACTCAATTGAAAATCATACAAACTAGTTTTGTTCCGAAAGAAAGATATTAACTGAGGAATACAAAAAAGAAGAAAAGAAAAGAAAATATTTTAAACAACCTCAGTGCTGTATTAAAAAAAAAAAAAAAAGTGAATTGTAAAATTTTCTAAAATTTACCTGTCTGAAGAGTTAAATACGGATGCCTTGTTGTGAAAGTTACTCGTGTAGGGGAAAGTAGGGTAATGACACTCAGAAGGGTAGTCGTACTCACCCAATATCTCTAAACAGAATAGAATTGAAAGCGTGCGATCGGTACCGGCACCTAGCGAAGTTCATCGTAAGTTCCCAGTAAGGATATAGTGACCGTCGGAAGAAAAGTATATTTGTGTCCTCACCTTATTAGTTTCCAGTTATTTTTTTATAAAATTGTACAACATCTAACTTGAAGGTAAGTGTACACTCTTATTTTCAAATGTTAATTTACTCATTGTGTCTACAAAATATACAGGGTGTCTCAAAATGTCGTTTACAAACTTAACATGCTGGTTTGTCATATCATGATAAACAAGATTTACATAGGAACTTGTGTTCGAAAATGCATACTGAGACCGCTAGAGGGCGAAGAACGCAGGCTTACGGGAGAGTGGGGAGTGTAATCCTTATAGGCGAGGACGTTGCAGGGGAAGGATGAATCGGTTTAGTAACGAAGAATTAGCCGATATGCATTACGTATATGGTGCCGCGGATAGAAATGCATGAGCCGTGGTACGGATGTACGTTGAGCGCTTCCCAAGCAGACGTCAGACAAGTCATGTTTTGTTTGGGCAATTGCATCCCAGATTGCATGAAGCAGGAGCTTTCCAAGTACGTAGCCACATCGGTCGAGAACGCACTATAAGCACGCCTGTCGTAGAGTAAACCGTGCTACGGGAATTTGACAGGAACCCGCAATCAAGTCTCCGAGCAAGCAAACGCGTCTTGGGTGTACATCGTTCCAGCATTATGCGCATATTTCACGAGGACACGCAAAACCTCTACCATATACAAAGAGTACAGGCATGGTGCGTTGACGATTATCCCCAACGCGTTGCATTCTGAAGCTAGTATTTGCAACAACGGGTCGCACAGCCGGATTTTATATCGTGGATTTTGTTTTCGGATGAATCCTGTTTTACACAGGACAGTATCCTGAACCTGCACAACATGCACATATGGGCGCATGTAAACCCAAGGTGTATATGTATCCATGCACGTCAACAAAGTTTCGCCGTAAATGTTTGGGCTGGTATCGGTGACATGTTAATTGGTCCTTACCTACTACCTCAGCCCCTCGACGGGAATACCTATCGAATTTTCTTTGAAAGAGTCTTGCCGGATCGGCTGGGTGACCTTCCAGCCGCTACACGCCGACACATCTGGTTTCAGCATGATGGAGCGCCTGCTCATTTTAGCTACACTCTGCGAGAATACCTGGATAGGACAAATCCTAATCGCTGGATTGGCGGTGGCGGATCAGTCGCATGGCCGCCACGATCCACCGACCTCACTCCCCTGGATTTCTATCTGTGGGGACACACGAAGTCCATGGTGTACGAGACATCCGTAACATCGGACATGGATCTCGTCGCCAGGATCGTGGAAGCGGCGGCACGTGTCCGTGACACACCTGCTCATTTTGAACTGGTCCGTGAACCCATGCGTCGACGTTGTGAAGCATGCATTGCGGCGAATGGAAGGAATTTTGAACATCTTCTGTAAATCAAACCATGTTCTTTAATACAAGTCATATTAATACCTCTTTTGACATCCTTTCTTTCTTCCCCTTCACACCTGCACTCATTGTCCTCTAGCGGTCGCAGTTTGCACTTTCGAACACAAGTTCCTATGTAAATGTTGTTCCTCATGCTATGACAGACCAGCATGTTAAGTTTTTAAATGACCCTTTGAAACACCCTGTATACATTTAGCTGTAATTTCATGCTTTTTTTTATTTTTGTAGTTTGTTGTTACGCCAATTATAATGCATTAAAACCCAACATGGCGATAACGGGTAATGGCGCTCGCGTGGAATTCCAGAACTGTTGCCAGTGGGCAACTTTTTTTAAATTCAAATTTATTGATTAACACTACTTTTTTGAAATGGTAAAATTCCCCTGTTTTCGCCTTAATTAATATGTCATTAAACAAGGAGAATTTTACGATTTCAAAAAAGTGGTGAAAATCAAAAAACCTAAATATAAAAAAAGCAGCCCACTATATGTGTAACACAATATGTGTAAAGTGCGCGCAAAATGTCTGCAGTGGTGTGAACAGCCCACACAACTACGTATGTGATTTTTGTCTTACTTAAATGTTGTATTTAATCTGTGAGCGCAATTACCCTACCATGTCGGGCATTACCGGTCAATCGATGGTTATATAAATAAAACGATAAAAAAAATTCCTTAAACTTTTATGCAAATTAGCTGATTGCAAACTGTTCCTTATGCTTTGGAGTTATTCTTCGTTAATAAAATATTGATTTTTTTGTCTAAATTTGACTATCTATTTACGTTTTTCCTTAAGTGAACGCCATTCCCCTACTTCCCCCTATAATTTTCGCTTTTTCTCGTTGCACAATCTCAGTTTCAAAATCTCTAAAAATTTCTTGTAACAAGGTTAAGAAGTTTCATATAGGTTTTTATAAATAATATTTAGCCAAGGTGGATATGGGTTTCTCTAAGTCATATTTGACAAAGGTTTAAATAATTTTAATTCTTTATCCAGTTAATGTAAAAATAATTTGCTTTCATACTTGAAACTGATTTAATTTTTATGAAAAACGAAAAAAACGAAGTTTTATATATCTTTTCGAATAATTCACCAAGGTTCCTCAATATTTTTATGGATATGCATTTGACGAAAATCACCGCATTTACTGGAAAGTTGTAGAGTTGGATGGTACGTGTATATTTTCGTTTTGACTTTGTTTGAGTAACACTGTAGCTGCTAATAACACGTAGCGGGTTTAAATACTTATCTCTAGGAAAGAATCAATTTCGGTCATAACGGCATTTCTGTAGTTTCTGTCAGGGAAAGCTTAATTTATCCTTTTTAACACTTTCCAACAAAAGTTGAAAAGTATTTATGACTTCGGTTTGTCTGTCCGTCTTTCCGCACTCTAACTCTCATAAATATACTCGGATTGTTCTGAAATCTTTGGATTTTATTGATCTCTACCATAACATGATCGATATTTCAAATGAAGTTTGTAGCATTTTTAGTTCATTTACAGGGGCAGTCAAAACTATTCCGTTACATTACGGCCAGTGGGAAAAAATCGTTTCAAATGATTTTTAATGGCGTTACACCCTTTCAAACATAATAAAATTGATATGCATATATGAAGTGCACTAAAATATGCAATTTGTAGATTATGCGGTGCAAAGAATAGTTATTATTCATTTACAGGGTCACACAAAAGAATTCCGTTATATAATGGTATAGGGGGGGATTCTTTGCGGCGTATTTAAATTATGTTAAACTATTTCATACATAATGAAATTGATATAAGTTGCTGAGCTTTACTATAAGTTATTTCATGTATAATATAGCATTTACAGGGACACACAAAAGATTTCAGATACTATATTGTATCTGAATTACTCTATATTAGCAATGATTGCTGGAAATGCATTTTTAATTACGATATGCGATTTTAAGTTTCACAATATTTATGCATATTGTAGAGTGTATAAATGCTATAGTTCATTTAAAGAGGGCTACAGAAAGGAATTCGAAAGGGTTACTGAGCACGAGCGAAAATTGTTTATAGGTGGGTTTTAAATGTGTTATGCATTTTTACGCTGAACTCCATTCAGTTTACTTAGAAATGCTTGTAAAATATAGGTAAAATGTATCCAGGGCTACGCAAAGATTTGGATACATGGCCGTCTATGGATGATAATTTCTGGAAATGTGATTTAAGTAGTTTTAAGAGTATTTTAGTTTGAATTAAATTTTAACTAAGTAGTGGCGTGTAATAAAGGTACTAGGTAAACTACAGCGCTGTACAAAAGTATTCAAGTATGTTTACATCTATTAGTATAAATTGCTGAAAGAGAAATTTCAACCTGTTATGCGTTTTCTTGCTAAACTAAAATTTCTCCATAATATAGTACATATATCAACCTACACATCAAATACAGGGCTGTTGAAAAGAATTGGAATACATATTTAGCTATGAACGGTAACTGCTGAAATCAGTTTTCCAAATGTTTTATGCGTTTTCGAAAATGTTTACTTAGTTATCTTATTTACGTTATTTCCGTAAAGTACGATGTCTTGTTATTTACCCTATTTCCCTAACTCATGAAGTTTTGTTAACCCTTTAATGCCCAGGGTAGAATGCTTTCCATAAATTGCGTATTTCAGAGAATCGGAATTCATACCATAAAATCTAAGTAGTAAATTTCGGTTTATTTAATAACGAAATGTCTGTTATTAAATGAAGAGAAAATTTATCTTTTAAATTTCTGGTGGGAATACGGAATATGTGAATAAAAAAATCCAATAAATCGGGAACACTGATGGTATCATCTCGGGCGGTTTCGGCTGGTGTGGAATCTAAAGTGTTAAACCATTCAGGAAGTGTTGGAAAGTATTTAATAATCTATTCTTAATGCATGATTTTTCTTTCTTGTTTATTTTAATGTTTGCAAGTTTTCAAAATTCTGAAGAATGTACAAATTTAATGTTCCTGAAACTTTTTATGTGAATATAAAAAGCATATTTCGTAAGGATTTATTTCAAACAATACAGCTGTTGCTAGTATTCAGATGTGCCTTTTTAACGGGTGCCTTCCGATTTTCTCTTTTTGGTGGTAATACTAGATGTCCAACGGGTTATAAAACCAGATATTGGAAAACACTTGTTGATGAGCCGGTAAAATATATTGGAGAAATGGCAGCCAAAACTACCAGGAGACGCGTGATCACGGGTTCCGGAAAACTGATAAGGAGGCGAACTTCATATCTGCAATTTCTCAAATTGTAATAACATTAATTATAATTTTTTTTAAATAAAATATCATCAGGTCACGAAGTTATTGTCACTTACGTTTCTTAGCTAAATTTGTACAGTGTGTACCTGTTCCTTTTCAAACTAAAGTTAAAACTCTTTCGTTTCCTTTAAGATTAACATATCCTGTAAGATATGTTAATCCTGTAAGACTTTCCGTAACATTTTCTGTAATATTACTTTACCGTTTGGATAAGTCGAAATTATTGAATATTTTCTTATAAAGTATTTATAAATAAAAAGATAATAAACTAATAATATATTTAAAATGATATGTGAAGGATACAAGGATACGTGCAGAGTATTTACACAATGTTACTTAAAAGTAACTAATAATAAGGTATGCGGTTTTCCCTACTTTAATCTTCTTTTAAATGAATCATTTTTATTCAATCCTGCAACTCTTACCCTCATATTCCCTTTTTATTTCTGAAATACTGCCTCACGATACCTTCAGTATTTATTGCAATGTTTAATGCATTCCAAGGATAGCGGTACACTGCAGTCCAATACTTACTGCAATCCTTAGCTCCAAAATTTGCTGCAATCCTTAGCTCCAACACTTACTGCAATACTTACTGCGATTCTTAGCTCCAAAATTTACTGCAATACTTGCTGCAGTCCTATATTTACTCTAATCCCTAGCTCTAATACTTACTACACTCCAATATTTACTTTAATCCTTAGAACCAAAATTTACTGCAATACTTGCTGCAGTCCTATATTTACTCTAATCCTTAGCTCTAATACTTACTACAGTCCAATATTTACTGTAATCCTTAGAACCAACATTTACTGCAATACTTGCTGCAGTCCAGTATTTACTGCAATTCCTAACTCTAATACTTACTACAGCCCAATATTTACTGCAACCCTTAGCTCCAACACTTACTACAATACTTACTGCACTCCTTAGCTCCAACACTTACTACAATACTTACTGCATTCCTCAGCTCCAACACTTACCTACTCCTTATTACTACAATTTCTTACCGACCAATGCATTACAGTGATGTAGGTCAGTCTTTTAGGGTTAACAACATGTTTTATGTCTTGAAAATATATAGTCTAAAAAAAGATTTAAAATATAGAGTTAATATGCAAAAGACAAATAGAAATATTATTTTATGGTGCCTTAATTACAAAAATATATTTTGTAATGTCACAGCTGCCGCCCATGACTATTTTGTTTATTGCTTTGTATTCCACTATTTTAAAACAGTAATATTATTTATACATTTTTACTAACATTCGATGTAGTTTATTATTGTTTAGAACAATTTCTAAACAATTGAAAAGGGAAATAATAAGAAATAGCTACCAGTTGCATCCTTGTAGTGTGCATAAGAAAATATCTTGCTTTTCATGTGAAACAATCATTCAGATTTCTTAAATTAAAATATTTTAATAACACACATCTAGAAAGATTCAAGAATTATAAGTGATATCTAGTAAAAATATTAGTGCTTGTAATAGCTATTCTCTACTGTTTTTTTTTTTTTTTTCATACATTCAAACATCTAAGAAAAACTACTGAGTGAATTAAACATAAAGAAACATTTTATATTTTCCTGTACATAGTATTTCATATAACACAATTTATTTAGTAATTTTATTCCTTCGTTAATTCATTTCACATAGCTACCCAGTGAAATGGCTACCAGTGGCATCCTTATAATGTGCATAAGAAAATGACTTGCTTTTCATGTGAAACAATCATTCAGATTTCTAAAATTAAAATATTTTAATAACACATGTATAGAAAGATTCAAGAATTATAAGTGATATCTAGTTAAAATATTAGTGCTTGTTATAGCTATTCTCTACTGTTTTTTTTTTTTTTTTTTTTTTACTCCCTTACATTCAACCATCTAAGAAAAACTACTGAGTGAATTAAACATAAAGAAATATTTTAGATTTTGCTGTACATAGAATTTCATATAACACAATTTATTATTTATTCCTTCGTTAATTCATTTCACACACGCTACTTTTTGTAATGCGTTGCATTCACCATTTTGATATTGAATTGTTGATATAATTAAAAGATATTTCTAAACAGAGAAATAAGCGATGCAGAAAATTAATCTATGACATCGGAAATTATCTGTATACCTCATAATTTACATCGTTGCTATGAATTACGTACAATGTTCCGCATAATAAATTATAGTACAAATTATAATTTCGATCTTTTTGACTTATCCAATATTTATGTATTCAACTAGTAGCACTTCTTCAGAAATAGCTCCGTGTTCATGGATACATTTTATTTTATATATTTATTTGGTGAACGGTTACTAAAAGCTATTTGTATAATCCGCATTTTAGGTGTTTTTACTATAAAAAATAGATAATTAAACAGATTACGAAGTGTATTCGTTCCCTTTAATAAATAAAACTCAGACTTGCATTTTTTTTTATATTTTGAAAACTCATTCATAAAAAGTTACGGATATAAATTAAATTCTAAATTGAAACAAGAAGGAAGTATCATTAGTTTAAAGGTATTGGTTTGAAGTTAATATTTAACTTGGATTAATATAAAATGTTTTAATTTTACGTATTTTAGAATAAAGCTGAAGTACTTATTAAATACCAAGTATATTTTAAAATTTAAATCAGTAAAAATAGGCGCTATTGAAATTAAGATTTAATTTAATGTTACAGAAAAAATAATTTTATTTAAATAGTCGAAATAATGAATACCATGTAACGGATTATGAATTAAAAATTCCATAAAATAATAATTCATAAAACGCAACCACAAAAAATTAAAAATAAAGGTTAAGTAATTTTAAACAAGTGGGTAAGTATGATCGAAGATCGCACAAAGGTTTTCGTTTAATATTAATTTCAAAACACTTTATCCTTTAATTAATAAATCCAAGACATTAATTTATAATTATTAAATCCGTACATAGATGGCAGCACCATTATATTTAATTTTAATTGATTACAAATGAAAGCTATTTTTTTTAATCAGATTAAATATATTCAAGTTAAATTATTTAAATAAATTTCGAAATTTCAAAAATTTAGCGGGAGTTTAAATAAAAATAAAAATTTCTAAAGACAAAAAAATTGTAAAAACGAAATTAAAATGCTGAAGTTTCTCAAGAATTTAGTGGATATCAAGCTAGATTTAAAATTTCGAAATTTCCCAAAACAAAACAAATTGTTTAAACGAAATTTGAATTCCAAAATTTCAAAAATTTATCGGAAATTTACAAATATTAAAATTCCTTAATTTCTAAAAAAAAAAAAAAAAAAGAAAAAAAAATGGAATTTTTGAATTAAAAAGTAATTGTTAAAATGGTTTTCAACAAATTTTGGCCTTAAAATGGCAAAGAAAATAAAAAAAATTCTGAAAAATTGAATCTATCACATAATAAAATCTTTGCCGGGGAAAAAATCCAAATTCCCACGCTAAGTTTCAAATTAGTATCCTTTTCTATATCAGACAATCTCGTTATCCCTAAACCATCTAGCTGAAAAGAAAAAACTGAAGTTTTGTTCTGTCATTTAAATTAATTCATTTAATTAAAATAATATAAGACATTTCAAGATTTTATTATTTGTCGTGTTATCGAAAGTATTCAGCTATAAATATGCAAAATTTCAAGTCTCTAAGTTATACAGTTTCCGAGAACGAACTCTGTGACAGACAGACACTCAGAAGGGGGGGGGGGTGAGGTGAACAAGATTTCGTCAGGTGAGCGAAATCCTAATAAAATGGTTTTAATATGTTGATAATTAAGGAAAATATCTTTTAATGAAAAACCATGAAAATGATAGTAATTAGACATCCAAAGTTCCTTTAATTGCAATAACATGTTAATGACATTTTTATACCCTACTAGCGCAGCTTGTCGATGAGGCGTGACTGTGACGTCACAAATTATCAGTTGGAAAGTTACATTGGTGATCAACCGTGACCAACGGTAGACCAGTTCATGAATTTAATGACGTCAAAAGGACCGGATCATCTAAACTCAACTTCTCCGCAGTAAAGCATTATTAAATTGTATAACGTCTTTAAAAGATGACTTTTTAATATAAATTACAGGTCTCTAATGGATATGTATTGTTTTTATTTATAATCTGTTGAGTTTTGTGATCATTTAGGCATATTAGGTAGCTTTCATTACAAAAATGCTACCTATTGCAGCCGTTCGGAGGGAAGCGATTTCAAAAAATTTTGGTATATTTTCATCGATCATGACCCCCAGACCCCGAAACCACCCTCCGTTCAAAATTGACATATATATATATATATATATATATATATATATATATAGAATTTCATTAATATTATAATTAGCTTAATTATTGATTAATCTAATTTACAATTATTTGTTATTAAATTTTAATTTACTAAGGACAATATCATATTAATTACTAATAGTATGCCATTCTTATAGTGAATAATATACATATAAGTATGTTTAATATAAATATAGTTATACTGTATGCATTAAAATTGGGTAATTATTTTTATTATTATTACTCTATTCTTTTTAATATTTATTATCGGTTTAATGTTTTTGAATGTCCCACATTCATACTTTATGGATTTTTATGGATGTCTGAAAATAATCCACACTCTATATTTGTGCTTTTTAAGTAATGGGAATTTAAGTATCATTTAACCTTCTATATACTTCCACATGTTTTTTATTTCCTGTTCATTTTATAAATATCTTATATATAATTCATTAAAAAATAATTTTTATATTATTTTTAATAATTATTTATATTAATTATTACTGAATTTATTTTGTTTTATAGCATATAGTTATATGCTATATATTATCAATGTTCTAGAATTATTTAAATTCTTAGCTTAGTTTAAATACGTTAGCTAATAGAATATATTGTATGCTTTTAAATTTTATTAACAATAGTTTTTAAATACATTCTGTGGTTTATATTAGGTTTATAATTCTCTATATATATGTTTGGTTTTGCTGTTTAAACAGTTATTTACATTCAAATGCTTACAAATATTTATCTTGCGATAGATGTTTAATATAAGCAATAATAGATGGCAGCACCAAATTTGTCTCTTTAAGATAGCTCTAATTTTTAATTTTTCTAGCTCCATTTCAGTTATAATTTATACACCAGGGGGTATTTTTAGCTAAATTTTGACGATATTGTTAAACTGTTATTAATTAATTTAATAGTGCATTTTAAATAATGTAATTAATATCTTTATTTTATATTAGATTAAATGTGTTTAACAAGGTGTTTCAAATTTTATTTCAAAATGTATTAACTGCATCCTTTGGTATCATTTACTGTGATTTCTTAACTGTTTTATTCACCTTAATCTTTTTTATATACTGGTAGACATGTGCGCATGGATTTTCGTAAAATACTGAAATATTAATCGGTATGGTGTTTATTATTTATATTTTATATCCTATAAATATTTAAATACGTTTTATTGATTCTTCCATTTCATATTATTTGTTTCTATTCTGCGTTCATTTTTAATCAATTCACTTGATTTTAATGGTTGTTCGGGCACAGGGGAAAATAATTTTTAGCTTTAGCTTATTTTTCCCACAGAAAACAACCATTTTGCTTATATCATTGAATTCTGTGCCCTTGATAACGTAATTCAATGTATAAGCTTTTCAATTTTTGTCGGTGTCCACTTTTTTCTTCCATAATAATTCTTATAATATATATATATATATTTTTTTTAATACTTACAGCTTTAATTCATAATAATTGACGGTGGTAGGTTATGTTTAATTAATGGTTATATATATATATATATATATATATATATATATATATATATATATATATATCTGACATTTGTCACACTGTAACTCTCGTATTTATGAACCGATTTGGATGTAATTCGGTGTGTACATAGTACATACCAATGTCTCGACCGAGTTCGTTGGCCAGCTTCATCCGCCATTTTGTTTCAAAATGGCGGCCATTTAAAAATTAAAAAAAAAATTGAAATTTGAAATGTGGTACCAAAAAATTGAAAATGGAAAAATATTTTTTTCTTATGTATTTAACCTTTATAAAAAGATTCGGGAGCAGTTTTTGTTTCGTCTATATCTTAAAAAATGGCTGAGTTATAGCATTTTGAATTTCTAGCGAGGCTGACATTTTGAAACGTCCTGATTTTTGTCACGTGATAACGGGCGTATTTATGAACCGATTTGGATGTACCTTGGTGTGTACATAGTACATACAAATATCTCGACCGAGTTCGTTGTCCAGCTTCATCCGCCGTCTTGTTTCAAAATGGCGGCCAATTAAAAAATTTTAAAAATTTTAAAATTTAAAATGAGTTACCAAAAATTTGGAAAATGAAAAAGATTTTTTTTCGTATGTGTTTTACCTTAATACAAACATTCCGGAACAGTTTTTGTTTTGCCTATATCTAAAAAAATGGCTGTGTTATAGCATTTTGAATTTCTATTGTGGCTGACATTTTAAAACGACCTGATTTTTGTCACGCGATAACAGGCGTATTTATGAACCGATTTGGATGTAACTTGGTCTGTAGATAGTACATACGAATGTCTCGACCGAGTTCGTTGGCCAGCTTCATTCGCCATCTTGTTTCAAAAGGTTTGCCATTTAAAAAAAAAATTAAATTTAAAATTTAAAATGAGGTATTAAAAAATTGGAAAATGAAAAAGCCTTTTTTTATGTGTTTGGCCTTGATACAAAGATTCTGGAGGAGTTTTTGTTTCTGAAAATTTGTTCTTTTGCTTATATCTTAAAAAATGGTTTAATTATAGCACTTTGAATTTCAAGCATGGCTAACACTTTGAAACGATCTTGTATTTGTCACGCGATAACACAAGTATTCACCTATTTCGATGTAAGAAGGCATGTGGATAATATTCATCAATATCTCGACCAAGTTCGCTGGCCAGCTTCATCAGCCATCTTGTTTCAAAATGGCGGCCATCAAATAAAAAAAAATTATACTTAAAGTGATGTCCAAAAAAATTAGAAATTGAAAAAGGTTTCTTTCTTAAGTATTTGACCTTGATATAAGGATTCAGAAGCATTTTTTGTTTGTCTTTATCTTAAAAAATGGCTGAGATACAGCAATTTCAATATCTAATGTGGGTGACATTTTGAAAAATCTGATTTTTTGCCTGCGACAGCACTCATATATATCAATCGATTCCGATGTGAGTGAGCATGTGCACAGCAATTACTAAGGTCTCGACCAATTTCACTCGTTAGCCTCATCCACCATGTTGTCTTAAAATGGCAGGCACTTTAAGAAATCGCCGAATTTAGCAGCCAAATATAAGTTACTTTAAATAAAAGCAACTTGGATAAAGCTGACTAATTTCGCGAAATTTTCATTTATAATGATTTAGTATTGATAAAAATTAGTATTGAATCTCCTATATTCGGTTTCCACTAAATTGAGCTTCGTGTGTTTGAATAATATAAGTTAGCTTTTTTAAAATAAGGAATATGAAAGCTACTTCTTCCTCCCGGCACTGGCCGGAAGGACTTTTATTTTAAGGATTTGGTGAATTTTTCATTAGTTAAATTTATTACTATTTTTTGATTTGCCATCGTTGTGCTGGAGCTTGATAAGTGTGTTCAAGCCTAACTATAAAAAAGCTATATAGTTTCGTGTTTTCAGAATTACATTTGTTTCATTGCTTGTCTTGTGCTATAATCTATTTATTTTATAGGCCGAATACGCTGTTTACAGTTTATTTTTTCTTTCGTCTTAGAATTAAAATCTTTAAATTGTGCATTCTATTAAATGTTATAATTTGTTTAGCATGTAGCTTACGTTTACTTTTAATTTCTCCCTAAAACTTTTCTACACAGCAATGAAAGAAGTAAAATTTATTTCTAAATATATTTAATTTTTCATTTTGATTAGATTTAATAGTTTTTGTATAATTCAGACTGTTACTGTACCTTGGCTTTCTATCATTTTTAGGTAACTTTCTTTACAAAAAAGCTACCTATTGCAGCCGTTCGGAGGAAAGCGATTTCAAAAAATTTTGGTATATTTTCATCGATCATGACCCCCAGACCCCGAAACCACCCTCCGTTCAAAATTGATATATATATATATATATTATACATAGAATGACACTAAGTGTATAACGCTTCCGGGGTTGAACTCATCCGTTTCCTGATAATCCAAACGCGGCCACGTTAGGCTTAAGCATTCCGATGCCGTATTTGACGACTGCCTTATTTAATCTGTCTATCTATTTGTTGTGCAACATATTCTTCTTCAATTTTTCTCAAACCTTCAAAAAGTATACAATTATAACGCTTTAAGGTCTAATTTAAAAATAAACAGATACCAACAACAGGGTTCCGATGTATACAAACGATTACCGTTGCCATTCATAAGCACAAATTACAAATCCAAAAACAAACGAATGACTCTTTCAGCTATTCATTAAATGCTCTTAAAATATTTTGCAAAAGCATATTAATATTTTGAAATACGTTTTTCACTTTTGTTTACATTTATTTACAGTTTGAATTCAGTATACACGGTTAAAAATATCGCGAAAAATTACCTCTGTTTTTCAAGGCTATCTATTTTCTGACCAATGAGAACGCTTCATGGTGTTCAGTGAATATAGCTATATTCTGTGATTCATTCCCGTGAATTATTTTGTACCGGATTAACGTTTCCTTTCTAAAAGCAAACGCATTTCAAATTATTTAAAGGCTTTATTATGGTTTTACAAATATTTTAAGAGCAAAATCGGATGTCGACCGTATTTTTTAATGATTCGTTCAAAGAGTCATTCAATTGCTTCTGGATTTGGAATTTGTGTTGTACATGTGGCATCACGAGTGAATGTTGATTTGATTTTCAATCTTAAAACGTTGAGTAAAACGTGCTTCTTTTCCACTATTCGCAAAAGTTACATTTTTAGACAGATTATTCAAAATAAATTAAAATTTAAGAGATTACATTCAATTATCTAATATTCTGCTGCGATAACTTCATTTAAAATTAGATTGGTAGCTTTATCTATCCCTATATGAAAGTAAGCAAACAATTGATTCATTCGTCTTGAACTTTTAAAATATTAAAACAAACGTTTATATGCTCTGTTGCGCCATCTGTCGGTAGTTAAAAAAAAGAAATTTTCTTTTTAAAATGTTTTTTGAATTCTGAAGACATGGGGGAAAAATGAATATTTCTTATAAAATGAAATTAGAATATCAGAAATATGTAATGCCGTGTATTACATATATATATATATGTGTATATATATCAATGCAAAATTTATTACAGGTTTCTTTTATGCACGTTTAAAAAAAATCGGGATTTTCTCTGTTCATCTTTTTAAAATTTAAGTTATATAATTAATATTTTGGCAATTAATAAAAACAAATAAACTTTCTGTTGGAATTATCTTCTATTTTTGTGAAATATTTCTTCAAATGTTGTGAGTGAAGTTCATTTGTATACTTTATATCAGTATTTTACCAATTCAATTAATAATTTTCTTGCCAATTAAATTTCAATGAAAAATGGGCTGTTTTTACTTTACCCCACCTGATCCTATAAGTCAGACAATACAAAATTTATTACTTCACAATTCTTTTTATAATGCAATGCTATATAATTTTTTTGAAAATGCAAACACGTCATTCTGACGGGCTATATTCTAGTATATATATATATATATATATATATCTGACCTATGTCACACTGTAACTCCCGTAATTATGAACCGATTTCGATGTAATTCGGTGTGTACATAGTACATACCAATGTCTCGACCGAGTTCGTTGGCCAGCTTCATCCGCCGTTTTGTTTCAAAATGGCGGCCATTTAAAATTTTAAAAAAAATTTAAAACTTGAAATGTGGTACCAAAAAATTAAAAATGAAAAAAATATTTTTTTCTTATGTATTTGACCTTTATACAAAGATTCCGGAGCAGTTTTTCTTTCGTCTATATCTTAAAAAATGGCTGAGTTATAGCACTTTGAATTTCTAGCGTGGCTGACATTTTGAAACGTCCTGAATTTTGTCACGCGATAAAAGGCGTATTTATGAACCGATTTGGATGTAATTCGGTGTGGACATAGTACATACCAATCTCTCGGCCGAGTTCGTTGGCCAGCTTCATCCGCCATTTTGTTTCAAAATGGCGGCCATTTAAAATTTTTTTAAAATTTTAAAATTTGAAATGTGGTACCAAAAAATTGAAAATGGAAAAATATTTTTTTCTTATGTATTTGACCTTTATACAAAGATTTCGGAGCAGTTTTTGTTTCGTCTATATCTTAAAAAATGGCTGAGTTATAGCATTTTGAATTTCTAGCGTGGCTGACATTTTGAAACGTCCTGAATTTTGTCACGCGATAAAAGGCGTATTTATGAACCGATTTGGATGTAACTTCGTTTATACATAGTACATACCAATGTCTCGACCGGGTTCGTTGGCCAGCTTCACCCGCCATCTTGTTTAAAAATGGCGGCCATTTAAATTTTTAAGAAAAATTTAAATTTGAAATGTGGTACCAAAAATTGAAAATTGAAAAAATATTTTCTTCTTATGTGTTTGACCTTGATAAAAAGATTCGGGAGCAGTTTTTGTTTCGTCTATATCTTAAGAAATGGCTGAGTTATAGCATTTTGAATTTCTAGCGTGGCTGACATTTTGAAACGTCCTGATTTTTCTCACGTAATAAGAGGCGTATTTATGAACCGACTTGGATGTACCTTGGTGTGTACATAGTACATACAAATATCTCGACCGAGTTCATTGGCCAGCTTCATCCGCCATCTTGTTTCAAAATGGCGGCCATTTAAAAAATTTTTTTTTAAAAAATTAAATGAGATACCAAAAAATTGGAAAATGAAAAAGATTTTTTTTGTATGTGTTTGACCTTAATACAAAGATTCCGGAACAGTTTTTCTTTCGTCTATATCTAAAAAAAAAATGGCTGGGTAATAGCATTTTGAATTTCTCTTGTGGCTGACATTTTAAAACGACCTGATTTTTGTCACGCGATAACAGGCGTATTTATGAACCTATTTGGATGTAACTTGGTCTGTACATAGTACATACCAATGTCTCGACCGAGTTCGTTGGGCAGCTTCATTCGCCATCTTGTTTCAAAAGGGTTGCCATTTAAAAAAAAAATTAAATTTAAAATTCAAAATGAGGTATTAAAAAATTGGAAAATGAAAAAGATTTTTTTTTATGTGTTTGGCCTTGATACAAAGATTCCGGAGCAGTTTTTGTTTCTGAAAATTTGTTCTTTTGTTGATATCTTAAAAAATGGTTGATTTATAGCACTTTGAATTTCTGGCATGGCTAACATTTTGAAACGATCTTGTATTTGTCACGCGATAACACACGTATACGCCTATTTCGATGTAAGAAGGCATGTGGATAGTATACATCAACACATCGACCAAGTTCGCTGGCCAGATTCATCAGCCATCTTGTTTCAAAATGGCGGCCATTAAATTAAAAAATATATATATATTTAAAGTGAGGTGCAAAAAAATTAGAAATTGAAAAAGGTTTCTTTCTTAAGTATTTGATCTTGATATAAGGATTCAGGAGCATTTTTTGTTTGTTTTTACCTTAAAAAATGGCTCAGATATAGCAGTTTCAATTTCTATTGTGGGTGACATTTTGAAAAATTTGATTTTTTGCATGCGACAGCACTCCTATATATTAACCGATTTCGATGTGAGTGAGCATGTGCACAGCAATTACTAAGGTCTCGACCAAGTTCACTGCTTAGCCTCATCCACTATGTTGTCTTAAAATGACAGGCACTTTAAGAAATTGCCGAATTTGGCAGCCAAATATAAGTTACTTTAAAGAAAAGCAGCTTGGATAAAGCTGACTAATTTCGCGAAATTCTCATTCATTATATTGATAAAAATTAGTATTGAATCTCCTATATTCGGTTTCCACTAAATTGAGCTTCGTGTGTTTGCATGATATAAGTTGGCTTTTTTAAAATAAGGATTATGAAAGCTACCTCTTCCTCCCGGCACTGGCCGGAAGGACTTTTTAAATTGCATTTTAAAACTTCATGATATAATTGGATTTTTGATAACCTTCAGATGGATATTTAAAAAAAAAAAACATTTTATACATATTCTGTATTTTTAAAAAGTATGTCTGAAATACATGCATATTTTATTTATTTATCAATAAGCAAATACTATTTCATTTAAGATGCTGTAAAATAGATTTTCACAATCCTTCACAAAAAATACATGTTAAAAAAGGATTTTGGATTTTCTTTTACTTTTGATAAACATGCGATGCTGCATTTTACTAAAATAATTATATACAAACGCAAAACACAGCTGCTAGCATACCCATTTCTTTCCAATCAAATAAACATTATGAACCAGAAGTTTTACTTAAATGAAATTTAAATAAAAACAAGACACATTTTACAATGTTTCTGTGTTTAAGTTTATAAACTACGTGCAAAATAAAATCTAGTTTGTGTGTATTTATAAACACTTCCTTAGAATGTACTAAATCTCTTTCATCTTAAACCTAGATCCAAATTTTATCTGATGAGTTTAAAAATTATGTTTTCTTTTCAGAAACTTAACTATGAGAATCTTTAACTATTCAGTGGGATTGGTTTTCACATCAATCTGACATGAACCTTTTGTGGCCCGAAAGTGTCACAGAGTGCATGTTAAATATTTTTAACATCACATACCTCAGGGACACTTCTCTGGACAAATTTTCTGCATAAAGTTGTTTTTAAGTGCTTGCGCTTAAGTGCTTGAGTCTTGGTCCTGACTTAACCAGCTCTTCATGATTACGTGTCTAGCACTTCAGGTATGTCTTAAAATATTAATAGATTTGTTATTTCTCATCAGATAGTTTAAATTAGATTTGTTTCCATTTTCCAATAAGTTTTTTATTTGAATTCTTTTATATATAACGATATATTTTTATTATAAAAAGGCACAATAGAAAAAAAAAGTTATTTTTTAAAATTTTATTATGATCTTAGAGCATAAAGTAAATAACTATCAATAGTTTAATGCATTTTGTTGGTCTCTCTCCGACCGAGTGCTCTCATGGTCGTGACGTCATTATCTTGACGTCACACCACGAACTGGCCTTGTATTTCGTTAGTCATTGATCAACATCCGATATCTTATATTCGTTACACTCTGACTCTCAGGTCAATTTGTGATTTCACTGAGAAGTTACCGTAATCGGTTACTTCTCACGGAGTCACAAAATAACAGCATTTGGAACTCGAAATAGAACGGGGGATATCGTGGTCACAGTAACTCATTTTCCATGTCACTTTACAGCAGTGTGTACCGCAAGAGATTTTAGGTCATGATTGAGGTATTTAGGGTCATGATTAGTCATGATGGCATAACTTCTAACGTTCCTTTTTTGGGTCAAATAAACAAGAATTAAACCAGAAGAAACGTTAGAAGATGTGTAAAGCAAAGTTTATAACTGCGTGGGACAATTTTTATTTTATAGATTTGATTTTATATGAATATGATATGATATATTATATTATTTCTATTAAGATTCTTAAGCAAATACACGTTATAATGATCTATAATTAATCTTTGATTATAATGAAAAATAAATAAAACTTGAATTTTAAAAAGGCGTCAGGATGAAGTTAAATAATGTCACATGACGATCTGAAAAAATTCAAAATGTTAATTTACCGTATTTTGTGCCCGAGCACATCATTTTGTGAAATATTTCTATGCGGTTATTAATTAATAAGGGCACATGGGCAATTTAATTTTTCGCAAATTGGTTAAATTTTCGAGTTTTGAATTGAGTTATAAATTAATGAAACAGAAAAAAAGTTGATGATGAAATTTTGAATCAATATGATTAAGATGCTGGAAGGTTCTAAAATAATATATTTAACCAATCTGGGTGTGTATATGTTTTTTTTTGCCTTTTCGAAAAAAGTGGTTTTTGATGCTTCGGTACACTTTTCTAAAAATCTATTTTAGGTAAACAGTTGAAAATTTCCAACATTGTGTAAATAAGAGAGATTAATATTTGAGAATAATAAGAAGCGATATTCATAAAAGAAATAAAATTAAAAATATTTTACTAAACATTTTTGAAAAGGATTTTCAAAAATCGGGCACACAGACAGATACCGTGTATATGTCTATTCCCAAACTATATTTTTTTGTTTATTTTTAATACTTTCTCACATGTTTCAAAAGTGTTCATGACTTCGGTTTTTCTGGAACTCTGTCTGTCCGCATGGGAGGATCTGGAGCGTTTTCAATGGACGGGAGATACTACAAACTTGAAATTTTCACGTCAGGATATATTTAACCCTTTCCCTGAACAATAAAAAACACCACAGTTCATAAACAGACGACTCTTTACGTAACGACAGTCCATTATATAGAATTTCTCATCATAACGACTGACTGAAAAGTCCTATATATTTAATCATTCATGCAACATTATTTTTACATAAAATAGAACAACAAAATATTCCAATATAACAAGCCTTCCAATGTTTCTACCACTTACTTATTTGAGATTGTTTGTGTGTCAAGGTGGAGGATGCTTTAGAATCAATACTTCGATTACTACGAGCTTAGTATATGTTAGGGCAATTTATCATAGACATTACACTATTGAAAATTAAATGTAAAGAATTTATAGTCCGTTTACAGGGACACGCAAAAGAGTACCGTTACATTATTCTTTATGGAAGAAAATTTTTGGAGTGTATTTTAATAAAGTTATCCTATTTCAAACATACTGAAATTTATATATAGGGTGTATCTGAAATGCTTCAACAAACTTAGGGGGATGATAGTACTCATCAAGACGAACAAAAAATACAATGGAACATGGGGTTGCAAACCACTTAGTGAGTCACAAATACAGAATGTTTCACCCTAACTGAAGTCGGCTTGTCGGTAATAATTTTGCGAAAAATTAAAATATTGCAATAAAAATGGAACGATATGCATCTCATTTTGTATGAAATGTGATAACATCTCAAAAAAAAATGGTAGAAGTTTCCATTATACGCGCCAGCAGTATGCATTCGACTCTCCCCATTTTGGACTGTGATTATCAGTTCATATGGTATCATAAATTGTGTGAGTACCCTGTTTTTTCATAGCTTTTTGTGATATTATCACATTTCATACAAAATAGGGTACATGTCGTTTCATTTTTATTGCAATATTTTAATTTTTCGCAAAATTATTACCGACAAGCCGACATCAGTTAGGGTGAAACACTATCTATTGTGCGCAATTGGGTGTTCATCTATGCTATATGTTTTCTGAATTGTTTATTAGCCCCCGGTATGCTATTTCCTTCTCCCAGCTATTAAAATGTCGTCTCCAAAAAATAACGTTCCGTTGTATAAGCCAGTCGTAAAACAAATCAGATGTACCATTGTACAGTTAAATACTCTACTGCAATATTTTAAACATCTAAGCATCGCACATTTTTAATTTTTATACCATCGTATTGGGGAAAAAAGTACTTTTAAATGCAATTTGTTTGAAAACTGCATCACAATTCACTTTTGAGATATTATTTTTTTTTTTTTTTGTAGTTTTTAGCACCTTTTTTTTTTTTTTTCTTACTGGCAACTCAAGTACTCCATTTCTGTACAAAAAAAAGGAAAAATAGTTGGAAAATAGTAATTATATCTTTTTGTTGCCATTTTCCCAAAACAAATTTTTTAAAATGTAATTTAAAATACGTGCTATTTTGAAAAAATATAAATGAATGATTTCTGATAAAACATGGAGCTGTTATAAACCATATTTAATTTTCAGTATCTATGTTAATATTACAAACAAATGAAGGCAGATGAATCATTAGATAGCCGATTCTTTTTGTAGAGTTTCTTGAATGACGACATCTCTTTATTGGATTTGTGTATTATTTAGCGATAGTGATCTCCTATGCATACTTTACTGTAGATGTTGTTCAAGACTAGATCGTAAATAAGAAATTCTTCCTCCGGATGCAAATGACGTCATTTTATATAAAATAAAAGTGTGTGTTTTAAGTGTTAAATCTGAAATATGTTTTGTACTATCTATAATTATATACATATATACTTTTTTTTCATCGGGAGCGACATTAAATTCTGAAAAAGCAGAATTCCTGTTTTCTAGTTTAGATGTCTAGTTTTATTTAACAATGAAGTTTTGTTGCAGTATTCTGGAAGTGCTTTCAATATTTTCATAATGCATGCGTGATGTATGGTTTTCATTTTTTTGTTTGTATTTCCACCTGGGCCACGTGGAGGACAATTTTAAACTGCATAAAATCCAAAAACTATGAAAATTAACAACAACAACAAAAAAAATTGTTTACAAATAGTTCAAAATATTATTTTTTTTTTAACTGGCAGTGTTGAAAGTAGAAATCTTTTTTTTTTTTTTAATAAGTGAGTATTTTCTGTTTATTTGTATTTAAATCTAGAACACACGCGGGTGGAAATTTCAAACAGCATAAATACCACCAAAACTGCAGAAAATACGAAAAAGACATTCTGAAAATATTCTGTTAAACTATCAGTATGCAAGGTTATTTTTTATGGTACCGTTAAAAGCAGAAAGCAGTTTCAGTAAATGGGCAATATTGTTTGTTTTTTCGCATTTCTGTACGGGCTACGCGGATAAGAATTGCAAAATGAAGAACTGATATAAAATATGAAAATGAACTTCAGAATTATTTTTTTTCAAATGCTATATAATGAGATTTTTTTATGATAAAATGTACAAGGGGTGATCAAATGAAAAGGTACGAAACGACATGGTGGGTACAAATGTAGACTTTATTCAAATTATTCACCATAGGCCTGAGCACAACGATCCCACTGATGAGCAAGCTGCAGGATTCCTTGTTACCAGAATTCCTATGGCCGTGAAGAGACCCAGTCCTTCACAGAGTCCTTGAGTACGTCGTCCGAGTTGAAGGGCTTTCCTTTCAGGTGTTTCTTCAGTGGACCAAACACATGGAAACCGCAGGCGACATCTCCGGACGGTAGGCGGATGGTCCAACGTCTTCCACTTGAACTGGTCTCGGGTCATCACCCAGACTCTCACGGCCTGCGCGAAAATGGACACTCCATTTTCTGACAGACTTGTCAGAGACACATTTCTCCCCGTAAACTGTCACCATCCGGAGATGAATAGCTGCCGGTTTCTCACCTTCCGCTGTCAGAAATCGGTAACACCTCTCTGCTCATCAATCGTCAAATTTTGCAACGCGAACGCCATCCTGTCCGCATATGGACTGCCGCATCATTTGGACGCCGCTTTTGTAAGAGCCTTTGCTCTCTACTGCGCATGCGGGCACCAACGCATGCTCCGATCCCAGTCAGAGACTCCAATCGCATCCCGAGATGTCTCGCTACGTTCTCCCATGGCGGAATATGCAAATATTTAACTGTTACGTTTTTACGTAGTTTCGTACCTTTTCATTTGATCACCCCTTGTACCATCAGTATGTTTATTTATTTATTTTGTAACGCCATCGGAAACCATGAATTTACGAGTTTAAATGCAGAAACAACGTCACGTTTACTACCTCTGTACTTCAAAACATCGGTTTCCTTTGACACGCCTAGAAGCGATCGCTAGGAAACGGAAGCTGAAAAAAAAAAAAAAAAAAAAAAACATTTTTACAGTACAAGGTACTGTTCATCTCGCGCACAAACTCGATCACAGTGAATATGCAGTACCTTTCTTTGGTTTCCAGACTATATTAACATGGAAAATACAGTAATTGCGTAAAATTAACAGCACAATGTGCTGGCAATTTGGACGACAGCAGTTTGTGCTGTAAAAAAATGCGTCGAAATTGCCAGCACATTGTGCTGTTAATTTTACGCAACTACTGTATTTTCCATGTTAATATAGTCAGGAAACCAAAGAAAGATACAGCACATTCACTGTGATCGAGTTTGTTCTGGCAAATCTAAAGTGTTTTTTTACAGTGGAGGGGAAAGTAAGGTAATGTTGCTAACTTAAGGGAAAACAAATAGCTAGTCAAATTTATACAAAAAATAAATATTTTATTAACGCAGTGTAAGTCCAAAGCATTTGCAATCAACTAATTTGCATAAAAGTTTTAGGATTTTTTTTTTTTATTGCTTTATATAATTAACTGTGCATTGAGCGGTAATGCCCGACATGGTAGGGTAATGGCGCTAAAAATTTGAATACAACATTTAAGTACGAGAAAAGTCACACATGTAGTTGTGTGGGCTATTCACACCACAGCAGACTTTATTATACTATGCAGATATTGTGCAATGAAACCACGATTCGTTATCTCTTTCGAATTCTCCGCAAAAACAGCAGATTTCTATTTTCACACTTTATTTTAAATGCAGGTTTTTGGATTGTCACCCCTTTTTTGAAATCGTAAAATTGACCTTGTTTAATGACACAATAATTAAGGAAACCAAGGGTAATTTTAACATTTCATAAAAGTTTGCGTCAATAAAGAAATTTGAATTTAAAAAGTAACCCACGGGGGAAATTGTTTCAAATTCCACGTGAGCGCCATTGCCCTTCATAGCCCTGTTGGATTTTAATGCATTACATTTGGCATAAAAACGCACTACAAAAATAAATAAAAGCATTAACGTACAGCTAAATGTATATATTTTGGAGACATAATGAGTGAATTAGCATTTGAAAATAAGAATATACACTTACCTTCAAGTTTGTTGTTGTAGAATTTTATAATAAAACAACTGCAAACTAATAACAAGAGGACACAAAAATACTTTCCTTCCGAAGGTTACTACATTCTTACTGGGAACTTACGATGAAGTTCGCTAGGTGCCGGTACCGATCGCACGTTTTTAATTCTATTCGGTTTAGAGATATTGGAGTGAGCGGTATTTCCCGCTGAGCGTCATTACTCTATTTTCCCCTAATATCTCGCCTAATTATAGCAAATTAAAAATCTGAGTCTCAAGTCCATTTGGAACTGTCTTCATGCCTCCTTATCGGAATTTGCAGACCTATACTTGCGATAGATTTCTCTAGCCTTCGCTATATAACAAACAGATATGCACACAGGCTCTCTTCGATTTATATATACCTTTCTTCGATTTATATATATTTTTCGAAAATCCATTTCAACCTCATAATGAAAATGAAAGCTTGAAATAAAACATTTCTTTTAACTGAGGTATTTCTTGCTATCTACGAATTAAAAAGTTATTATGTATATATTTAAAATTCCAAAAAATTTTTTGTCCTTTGTCCTGGGTTCTTTCTATTGTAACAATTTTAATATATTTCTTTCATATATGAAAGCTATTCATTAGAGATGAGACAGAACTAGACATTTTATCAATATATCTATTTTATAGTAAAAAAAAAAAAAAGAATGAAATTATTCAAAGCGGCGGTAACCAGGTTACTTCTATTCTTCCAAAAAGAAGGGGGTTTGTTTATCTTATTAATGCAATTTTCACATTGCAATTACATTGAAAATACATTAATAACTTGAAATTAAGTAGAAACATATAAATTACTGCCCTATTTTTGTGTAATTATTGCTTTATATGTGATTTCCGTAGCCTTAAAAATTAAGTCGAAAAGTTTTGCCAATAGAAATAAAATATGGTTTGAAGCGTATGCATCAGATTATTTTGAAAGAATGCATTAATGATTCGAAGAAGGAAAAAAGGAGATGATGAATTTTACTTTTATAAATACATAATTTTCTTTATTTATCTAGTTCATAACTAATTAATATTTAGAAAATGATTTATAATAAATAAATAATAATTAAATGCGCAGACATTATTTTTTGAAAATACATTAATAACTTGAAATTAATTAGAAACATATAAAATTACTGCCGTATTTTTGAGTAATTTTTGTTCTATAGGCGATTTCCGTAGCCTTAAAAATTAAGTCAATAGTTTTGCCAATAAAAATAAGAAATGGTTTGAAGCGTATGCATCAGATTATTTTGAAAGAATGCATTAATGATCCGAAGAAGGAAAAAAGGAGATGATGAATTTTACTTTTATAAATACATAATTTTCTTTATTTATCTAGTTCATAACTAATTAATATTTAGAAAATGATTTATAATAAATAAATAATAATTAAATGCGCAGACATTATTTTTTGAAAATACATTAATAACTTGAAATTAATTAGAAACATATAAAATTACTGCCGTATTTTTGAGTAATTTTTGTTCTATAGGCGATTTCCGTAGCCTTAAAAATTAAGTCAATAGTTTTGCCAATAAAAATAAGAAATGGTTTGAAGCGTATGCATCAGATTATTTTGAAAGAATGCATTAATGATCCGAAGATGGAAAAAAAGAGATAATGAATTTTATTTTTAGAAATAAATAATTTTCTTTATTTATCTAGTTAACAATTAATTAATATTTAAAAAATAATTATATATAAAGCATGCGCGGACTTTATTTTTTACCTTTTATAAGCAGCGTACAGATGTACCACAATTTTTCTAATTGCATTTTTCACCTTATTCAACTGCTGCAATTAGAAAATTTCTTATCTTAATAGTGGTGCTATAGAGTCCTTGGGAATTCCAAAGTGTGTACACGTCTTTTTTTTAAATATTTAATAAATGAAAATGTATTACTGAAATTCATAAATCATTCTACTGTCTATGGATAAGCAACTGACATATATTTAAAAAAAAATTTAATGATGTATGTTTTCCTAGCCACCTATTCAAAATGAATGAAACATTGTATTTTAATAATTTCTCATCATATGTATCTTTAATTAAACATAATATCATTAATTTAAATCTATTATCAATAATTTAAATATATAAAGAGTAATTTAAATCTATAATGATTTTTTATACAACATTTATAAATGAAAGAATTGAAATGAAAAAAATATATATTCATAAGTTTAAAGTAATTGATTCGTATGAGGAGGAAACAACATTTAAATATGATATTTTCCTGGGACAAACAAATCCCGAAAATATCACAATTTTACATCTTCTACTTGTAAGAATTCTCTGCTGTTTTAGAATATAATGACTATATCCGTATGTAAATATAATAATTAGATCAAACGTTATAATATTACTAGAGGGCTCTGCCCTTTGCAAGCTACGCTCGCCAACCCCAGTTCAGACACCGCAAAATCTAAAAACACGCTAATCTGAAGGGTTTTAAAAATATTAGAGAAGATTGAATTATACTGAAAAAAGCTGTGCAGATCTCCCTGTAAACGGGTTTCCATTCAATTCCCTTTGATTGCAAAAAATTAAGGGCGAATAAGTTGCTGTTATGACATCCAATGGTTGTTTTCGTTTTTGATTAAAGAGGATCAGCTAAACATTTGAAAAAAAGCTAAAATAAAATGAATTAAGTCTCTGTCTCCCGGTATTTTAAAACAATCTCTATAAGAATAGCCTAAGTCATGTGACTATCATCAACAGTTCCAGGCGGACCACTTCGCTTTTTATACTCTAGGTGCCATTTTGGTACTTTAATGTTAGCCAGACACAGGTGATAAGCCGCCAAATGTTATTCTATCACCATCATTTCATCTATATTATGATAGTTCAAGTCATCATCTGCCATAAACAAATACGGTCTGATCCCTTCGCCTTTCATATAAAAGTTTGGCGCAGATGTCATGTTGGCGCGATTTTTTTTCCGACGCCAATTTGGGGAACGCATCAACAGCATAAACAACAACATCCGGCTTACCATATAAAAAAAAAACGATACTTTAGCGCCAGTTAAGTGCCCGTTCCGTATATGACATTGGCGTCAGAAAATAATCGCGCCAATATGGGGTCGTAAGTTTTCCATTTTGATTAAAAAATGAAAAAAAAAATTTCGAATAAAACTACATAAAAGTTGCGATGGTCGCAAAGAATTCTTGGTACTGTTACGCTAGCTGGATGCAAATCTCGCCAGTAGTTTTTTTCAACTCGCCAGTTAGCATTTTTTTTTTCAAGTGGTAATATTTGGCCAGATGTCATATATGCACCGCAGGTTTGGCGTGATTTTTTTTTTTTCTACGAAGATTTGGCAAAAACCTCGTTTTGAAATACCAGTTAGATATGCATTTTTGGCATTACTTAGTTATCCCGTCGACCAAAAATCTATCGCCAAACTATAAGATTAAATGCCAATAATGGTAGATCGTAAATGTCACATTCACTTGACTTTAAGCAAGTTACACGTGTTTACGTCATCAAGTGATTTTTATTTCGACGTTTTATTTGTATATTTATTAATGTTATACTAATTTATTTGTTGTTCAGTTATTTAAAATAAAAATTATATCAATTTGTATAATTTGGCGAGTGGTTTGGTGATTTATATAATTTGGCGAAATTGGTTGACAGAATAACTAAGTAGTACCGTATTTTTTAATTATTTTCTATTATTTTCTAAAGGAAATATAAAAATTAATAATTAATAACTATAGAACAAAATAATTTATATAATTTTAAAAAAAGAAATAAAAGTATACACTGTAAAAGAAAAA
The DNA here is from genome assembly GCA_963932465.1 of Maratus speciosus. NCBI lineage: Eukaryota > Metazoa > Arthropoda > Arachnida > Araneae > Salticidae > Maratus > Maratus speciosus. The sequence goes on from OZ010787.1 coordinate 639,292,391, forward strand.
ACGGGAAAAATCACAGCCAATTTCGCTGTGAATCGCTTCACTAGCATGAGAATACAGCGTTTTTGTAATTTCAGTATTGATTTACAGTAAACTGCGGTTATTTTAACGCCGTCCAAACTGCCCAAACAACATTCCAAACGAGATATTCACAGGCAGCATCAACCAAAGCAGGTTATTACTAGCGTTAGCCTCGTTCGATTGTTAGCGTCTTTCTGAATAAGTGCTTATTACTGCAATTCAAAGTGGTGCTTTTGGATACACAAACATGAAACTGGATACTATATATTTTAAAAATTGATAGTAAGTTTTATTTTTATGTTTATTTGTATCATTGATTTAATAACTATTAGAAATTAGATAGCCAGTTCTATTATATAATGTAAGATACAAATTTCGTATTTGACCACATGTATATAAACGCTGAGTAACAACAATAGCTTTTGAATCATTTGTATAAATATTAAATATTTTCTCTTAAATTACAACAAAAGAGAATTGTTCAAATTCAGATTTTTTAAATTATTTTTTTCTTAAAGGACTTTGTTATTATTTATACTTTTGTGTCTCGGTCCCAGATAACATAAAATCCCCATTATATTATTAAATATGTTTTGTTTTGCTTATTATATATTTTCCAAAATTGCAGTTTATCGGATTGTAAATATAATTGCTAATAATATAAATCATATAATTTTCATTATTCTCCAAAAGCTTTAAGTTCACTTTCTGTACTTATTTATATTATTTAATGTATTATTAATGTAAAGTTTTTCAAATTATCAAAGACAACTTACTACCAATGATCTTATTTTCCGTGAGAGATATTCAGATTTTATAGATCCTAGATTTTTACGCGCATTTATTTTCATTTTTTTTATATGTAATGTTCAAACCATTTATGTGTAATATGTAACACTATTTTATTAATCCATAAAAAATTCCAAGAGTTTGCTCACTATTATCGCAGCCGATCGCATTTTGCTTTTGTCCATTATCTAACAATAATACCGCATTTTATGGAAGAAACGCCGCACCCGTCGTAAACGCTCCACTCCTCAAATTGGCTTGAATAAGCTTTAAAATATCGTAATCGCCGCACCCGTTGTAAACGCCGTATCCATCGGAACGCTACTTTTGTCAACAGCGACATATTGACCTAACTTTAATCCAAAGTTGTCTGAGCAGTGTAGGATGCCTCGTTTTTAATATCTTAAGATGTCTGAAGTTTTATTTAAAATATTTAAATCGCATTTTAAATATTTTTATGAATTTTTAAATTAAGAAAACTCAGTTGGTAATTTAAAAAAAATCGTAAACGCCGCACTTGGAAATAAATTAACTTTTAAACTCGTAAACGCCGCGGAGTTTCTTCCATAAAATACGGTAAGTATAATCCGCAACTAGAAGCTGAAATTAGATATTTTGAATGTCCTCAATGTATGTTATAATACACAGTATATTTTAAATTGACATATGGAATATTATATACAATGAGTTACAATAGTTTAAAATTTTCTATTTATAGCTTTTTCGGTGTCTTTTTTTCTTTTATTTTTTCTTTTACTTTATCGTGCGAAGTTTGTATCTTACATATGTATAACAAAATTTATTATATAAGAATGCTATTAAAACTATGATATAAGTAGACATAAAGATAATACTTAGTATCATTTGTCTTTAAAAGATGGTCATAATATAAAAAAAGAGAAAATCAATGTGAATAAATATTACGGGGCGGGAAGGGGGGGGGTATAAAAATACAAATACATATCTACAAAAATAAAAAAAAAGCTAAAAATTTACAGTTATTTTGTTAAGAGTGCTGTAAAATTAACAGCAAAAAATGCTGATATAATACAGACTTGTTGTAAAATCTGAAAAACAAAATTACTGTAAAATTAACTGAAAAATGCTGTAAATTTACACATTTGCTGTTTATCCGTGATAAACAAAATTGCTGTAAATTTACCGCAAAATTTGCTGGCACCCATATTGCCAGCATTTTTTGCTGTAAAGTTACAGTGATTTTTTTTACAGTGTATAAACATTTATTATTAAATAAACAACCAATAGTCGGGTTACCATGTCGATCACAATAATGCCATTTTGGCGGCAATTAGGTACCCCGGTACGTAGATAACATCTGTGCCTAATTTTTTTTCTTTTCGTTTTGTTTAAAAAAAAAAAAAAAAAAAAAAAAAAAAAAAAGAAAGAAAGAAAGAAGTGAAAGCCATCAATTTTAAATGAAAGTTGTGTATTTTAAATAAAATGAATGAAAGGATTATATTTTAAATGAATTTAATGAAATATAAAAAAATGTGACGGGAAAAATGTTGGCGAAATATCACCTGCGTCTCGCTAACATAAAAATACCGTCAGAATTGATTTCTCTATCAGAATCTTTCGATTTGCGAAAGATTGTTCATGTAAATTGAATTATGAATAGAAGTAGCATGATACATTTCTTAACATACATGTAAGGGAGGCCAAACTGGTCGCCAAATTAGTTTAAAATAATAACCTTTTCTGAAATATGAAAAAAATATCTATTATGATTAAAATTTGAGTTGCCATAATTAGAAAAATGTATTTAAAATTAGAAAAAAAATTAATATTTCGCAAACTAATTCGAATTTAAAAATGCTAATACCTGTTTTGAGATCTGCGGATCAATACTGATTGTTGGTGTTAATTTCATCGCAAAGTATTACATATTTTAGGAGAAATCGCCGTGAAACATAATCAGTTGTTTCATCAGTCGTTTCAAAGAATCGTTACATAAATTCGTTTCATTTCAGCCGTTTCATATATCCGTTTCATAAATTCGTTTCATTAGGATTTTATATATATAGGGTAGATTTATGTTGCTCTATCTGTGGTTGTCTAATGTCTATGGACTATTAAAACGTCAAATTCATTTATTTAAAAATGCATTTTTAATTCTTTTCGTTATTGAAATTGATATTTTTGACTAATAATAGACTTCGTACAATTATTCAGTTGTATATTGGTTAAATTATCTTAAAAGAGTTTTAATTGCCGTAAGGAAAATGGAAAAAAAAATATGACCCAATTACTGAAAAGCACCCATAAAAAAGGCTTTTTCTTTAAAAATATTTAAGCAATATATATTTTTAATAAACACTTTTATAAATTCTGAACACAAATCAATATTTATTTTTTTTTATTTAGTACTGAAAAACAGACCCCCCCCCCCCCCCCCCAAAAAAAAAAAAAAAATAGCGGTATTCTTTCAAAATATGCATAAAGTTTATGTGGATAAAACTATTTTCAAATATTTTAGAAAACATTTAATTATTTAAACATTTACATTTAAAAAGAAATATGTTTAAAAATAAACATCTGCAGGAAGAATAAGAATAAGAAATATTAATAAATAAAAATTGTAACTATTCTGTCCTAGAACAACGAAATTGTATCTATATCCTAATTATAATATGAAAATAGATTATCAAGAATTACTTTTCAGTTTAGATGTACGACATTTCGAAAACAGTATACCTAGCGTAATCTATTCATTTCTATTCTGCACAACGGAGTTAAATTCGTCAACATCGCATCTGAATGCAAAGTGTGAAAGCAACAACCGAGTTACTTGATACTCTAGATTACAACATATTCATAGTAAGTGACGCATACAAGACTGGCTTCTAAACATAATGGATAAATTGGAATTGTGGTTGAATCATGTCGTAACAAATACGTATTAGGTTGGTGCAAAAATAATGCATGATTTTCAATTCAAATTTAACACGCTATAACTTTTATCAAACTAAATATATTTAATCATTGTAAGATCCATTACAATCAATATATTTTTGCCAACGAGAAATGATTTTAATGAATCCTGTAACATAAAAGTTTGGGCTTCTGGAGGGGACAAGTTCTCGAAAGGCATTTTCGACATCATCTTGATTGACAAAAATTTATCCCTCTCAAGACGTTGCACAGTGGAGTATTTGACCCGAAATCCTGGTCAAAAATATTTTTCGATATAAATATAGTCCGATTGGCTTGAAATTCTTATATGTTATTGGGTATCATTATGGCATGTTAGGTATTGTAAATGATGTCTATAGCCTTTACGGTTGATTTACAGAGACACCCAAAATAATTCTCTTACATTATGGTCTATGGGGGAAAATCGTTTGTTCTGTATTTTAATGATATCACACTTTTAAACGTGTGGAAATTTATGTACATCACTAAGGTGTACTAAAGCACTTATTGTAGAATATGGTGTGCATAGAATATATCGTTCATTTACAGGGACACACAAAAGAATATGGCTGAAGAATAAATTTAACTATTGAAGTCTATGACCAATAATTGCTTGAAGTGCGTTTGTAGTTGTGATAGGCGTTTTAAAATATACTTTTTTTTAAATATTACTTGGTGTGGATACATTCTATAGATCATATACAGAGGTGCACAAAAGTCCTCATGTACATTTCCGTTTATTCACGGAAATGGCTGAATGGACATTTTTAACTGTGCTATGCGTTTCACTGAACTAACTTTTAGCATAATATGAAGTATACATACAAATCCACAGCTTAGTTTAATATTTTATATCTTAAAAGCTGACGAAGTGTAAGTAAGATTTTAACACTTCACATAATAATAAATATACATTTAATAAATATTTTGACAATTAAGAAAAAAGAGTCATCATTTAAGAAGAGTACGAAGAAAAAAGAAGTTAAAATATTAATTTACTAAGTAGATATTTTAAAAATACGAATAAATGTCCATTGGCTTAACATTACCGAAGGGAGTTTGGAAGTTGAACGACTTGTAACCTTAACTATTTGCTGCTTTTAAGAGGAAAATAATTGTTGATAGGTTTGTCTTATTCACTATTAATGTTTAATTAAGTGTATTTAATTTTGCTAAATATAAAACTTATTATTTACATTTAATAATGCTTATTACATTTAAATTGCATTTAATAATAATTATTGCATTTAATTTATGTTTAATAGTGTTATATTTAATAGTAGGTTCAGTAAAGTGGAGTCTATATAGTATAGATTGCTAGTTTTTGAATGTATTTAATATATTACCAGTTTCAAAATGATTCTTCAGAACACTTCTTCATCACTCTCTTCTTGGCTTTTATCGGAACTACCATCAGACCTTGCTGGAAGAAGAAGTTGTAGGGTCTCTCTACTGTATCGCTTGCTCTTTTTAGTTAAAAAACGGAGTTATTAGAAAATATGATGTTGTTTATTTTCACGTACATTATAAAAGGAAAATTTTAATAAATTTTCTTGGTGTCGTTTGTCAATTTTGGAATTAAAATTAGGTATCCTTTCTTAAGGACACCGCCCTCGAAAGGGTTAATTCCATCCTTTCTCTCCTTATGTTACACACATGAGCCCCAAGAACTAATTATGGAACCCTTTTTCAATAAATAAGTATATACAATTTGAAGGTGATCTGATATTTCTATAAAAAGATATCGAGTTGCGTGCGTATGTACGTACCTACAGACAGAATATGTAGGTGCAAAAGCTCTCCGGTAACACCCTGTGAGATAAAAACCTGCAATACGGCAGTAAATATATTGTTCTTATCTCTTCAATTCGGTGGCCGCAAAACAGAGCATTTAAATGGTCATCCCGAAAAAAATAATTATAAAAAAATGGCAACAATTTGCGGAAGATTTTTTTGCAGAAATTGACACTCAAGACTCTAACTAATACGATTATGATTCAAACATGGCTGGGCAAAGCGCGACACAAATTTAGAAAGCTTTCGGTATGTATAAATTAGATCCAAAAACGCTTTAAAAATAACCCTTTTACACATTTAAAGTTTTTTTTATTACATTAAAAACGAAACTATTTAAATAAACACATAGTTTAACACTGAGCACTGACCTTTGTTAAACACCTAAGCCCTGTTTAGTTTTAATTCAACAATTCATTGAGCCACAAAAAAATTATATTTAAACATAACAACAATGCCAAAAAAACAACAAAAATCCCCGTCTTCTCAGAAAGAAACTTCCTCTTCAGCTGAGGCCAGGAGCCACCGGATATAACTCAGGTTCCTAAAATAGACATAGATCGATGCACCAATTAGTTAGCTATTAAAAAATATGATTTTTACAATTGTAGACGAAATTTTAATTTTTACATTTTTGGCCAGGTTTTGGGGTCAAATACTCCACTGTGCGTTGTCCAGGTGTTTAATGATGTGCTATTCGTTTCGCTAGAGGTCCGGTAAGTATAGTGGATTGGGTAGTTTTACGTAAGCAAACGCGATTAAACGCGTTTAGCGTAAACGCCATTACAATCAATATATTTTTGCCAACGAGTTTAATGATTCCTGCGACATAAAAGTTTGGGCTTCTGGAGGGGACAACTTCTCGAAAGGCATTTTCGACATCATCTTGATTGACGAAAATTTTTCCTTTCAAGAAGCTGTCTAGGTGTTTAAAGATGCGGTAGTCGTTTCGCGGGAGGTCGCGTGAGTACGGTTAGCGGGGGTAGTTTTTCGTAAGCAAATGCGTTTAGAGTAAACGCCATTACAATCAATATATTTTTGCCAACGAGAAATGGATTTAATGATTCCTGTGACATAAAAGTTTGGACTTCTGGTGGGGACAAGTTCTCAAAAGGCATTTTCGACATCATCTTGATTGTCGAAAACTTTTCCTCTCAAGAAGTTGTCAAGGTGTTTAAAGATGTGGTAGTAGTTTCGCGAGATGCCCGGTGAGTATGGTGGGTGGGGTAGTTTTACGTAAGCAAACGCGTTTAAACGCGTTTAGCGTAAACGCCATTACAATCAAAATATTTTTGCCAACGAGAAATGATTTTAATGATTCCTGTGACATAAAAGTTTGGGCTTCTGGAGGGGACAAGTTCTCGAAAGGCATTTTCGTCATCATCTTTATTGACGAAACTGTTTCCTCTCACGAAATTGTCTAGGTGTTTAAAGATGTGGTAGTCGTTTCGCGAGAGGTCTGGGGAGAACCGTGGAGGGGTTAGTTTTTCGTAAGCTAACGCGTGTAACCTTCGGAGGGTCAATGTGCGACATGGGTAGTCGTTCAATTCGTGCGCCACCGACTTATAGATTTTCTTCACCTTGCTAAATTGCTTTACGAACGATACTGGAATGGTCAACATTAAATTCACTCACCATTTCTCGAATTGTTTTAACTGGATCAATTTCGACTATGGCTTTCAAAGTCGAAATCTCCCCGATAAAATTTTGGAAACCAACGTTGAACTGTTCTTATTTTGATACTTATCTTGCTCCAAATTTCATTAAATTTCCGCGCGGTTTGTGCCGCACTCGACCGAGTTTAAACTAGTAAAAATAAATTTCACAAAAAACTTGTTTTAACATCTCAGCTTCTGAAGTCAATTAATAGTCTAAAAAAATAAATAAAATAAAAGAATTAATTTGTAAAGAAAGGGCTTAAAATAAGCCTTAAAATATTATATAACAGGGTTCGTACGGGTCCTTGAATTTCCAGACAAAGAAATTATTTGGTACCAGCATTTTCTTATAGAAAATCTCTCCTTAAATAAAGCGAAATTTCGCGCGTTTAAACTAGATTTATTTTTCTATAAAAAAAAAAAAAAAATACTGATATTTCGCCTTGAAAATAACGGTACCCGTACGAACCCTGTATAATACATACCGCCAGGATTACAATATGTATACAAAATGCTTATAAAATAAGTTGCATTATAAAATCATGTATTATTTTTGCAGCAACCTAATAAAATGTCAATTCACAAAGTTAACCGATGTTTTACTGTTTATGATTGTAGACTATGTGCGCAACCTGTTCCATGATAAAAATAATTAATAGCAGGCTTGAAAATTTTGCATTACACCTTTAAATGGCAATGCGTGCTAGCGTTTTTAAAGAGATGAACTTTTTGCAAACCCTATATATTTCTTCAAATTTTTATTATACAACCTTGTTGATTTCCATACGAAGTTCCAATATACCCCATTTAAAATAATCAGCGTCTAAATATTGCGATCTAGAGTGATAAAGGCACTGTCCTTGATATAACCAACAAACAATAAATCAAGGGGAGTGATAAGAAAAGATTCTAGGGAGTATGGTGTTTGGTCCACCATTTTCAGTCAATCCAAAAATTTAACTGATCTGTTTACGTTTATGGGCATTTGCACAACCTATTCGACGATAAAATAATTAACAGTTGGGCTAAAATTTTACATTTTACCTTAAATGGCTATTTGAAGCTAACGTTTTATAAGCAACTAAAGGTTTGTGACAATCGTATATATTGCTGTATACCTTTGTTGGTATTAATAGAAAGTTCCAATATACCCGATTTACAGTAAGCAAATAGTACATAATACATTTTCGTTACTACTACAGTAGGCGAAAAACAGAAACAAAGCATAGAACCGAATCACTATTAATTTTCTTGCATTATATCTTTTCCTAGCAGAACCTTAGCAATAATGAAAAATCCTGCGCTACGTATACTGTACAAAAAAAAACGTTCCACCACTATCAAAGTATCGAAACAAAATTTCACACGATATAAAAAATACTACCTTAATTGAAGATTTAGGAAGCGGAAAATCTACTTTCAGCAACTGCATGTCACAGAGAACGGCGTATTTGATTATGTTGTGCAGCTCGATATATGATTTATGGATTTTTAAAAACACTAAATAGTATAATAAAATTTAAATCAGCTAAAAAAACACTAAAAGGCAACTAAAAACACACTTACCCCAACTTCACCCAGTCAATGTATCCTTTTTCTTTCTCTCGACTCTGTACATGAATTTATTTGAATTATGCGCATATTACATAGTATGCTGAAATTTAGTTCAACTGAAAAATACGTATCTCATTTGAAAACACAAGATTAGTAACTTCTTCTCTTACTTCTTTTTGGTGCATACCTGCATATGACCTATAGAACACGTAATATATTAAAATTAATTAAGTTTAAAAATGTATAACATAACAGAAATCGCTCTTCGCACAGTTACTGCTGATAGATGGTATTGTATTTGAATTAATTTATGCAGCATGTAATATGATCTTTACAACGTATAATATACTAAAATTTAATTAAGCGGTTCTTAAACACAAAAATCATCAAATTTTTGAAAAACATTTTATTGCATTGAAACATTCTCTGTTTTTTCCGCGTAAAAAAACAGTAAAATCATGTTTCTATCTTAATTAGAACAGGAGATATTGATTTGTTTTGTTTCGGTTTGTTTTCAAAATCTAGCTTTGAAGCAACCGTTGTGATAGAAATGACTTTTCGTGAAAATGCGTTTTTCTGAATGAAGGGTTTTGTCACCTCATTTCTCGTATTTAAATTGTCATAAGTTAAGAGCTGTTAAAGAAAAGTGGCTCGAAATTTAAACATGTCTTTTTCAATTGTTTTGCTTTAAATTTGAATTACCAAATGTGAAAAAAAAATTTATTTTTGAAAATGTTATTTTTTTTAATATAAGTTACATTATTTTTTTTTAATTTAAATATTTTTAATTTATTTTTAAATTACTATTTTAAAAAATGCTGAACAAAATTAAAACGGATATAATTCTGTTTAATTAAAGGAAAAAGTTTTGAAATTCAACATTTCAAGTTATAACGATTTTAAATTACCCCACTTTAAAAAAATTTAAATTAATTTTTTCTAACACTTTCAGAATTTTTATGATTTCATTTTGTTACCAAATTATACCATTTTAAAAAAATTCAAAATTCTAACTGAATAAATACATTTTTTTTTAATGTGTCCCGAACACCCTTAAGTTGAAAATCTCCTAAAGTGACTGGAAACGCGCTTCTAGAATTTAGAATTTATGTTTTATAGAAAATAACATTAAGTAAAATAATGCTATAAAGTGATAAAATATCATTTATTAAGATTGACGATCTTTTCGTCGCACCAACGGCGACGTATTTTGAAAATGTCGCCGTTGGTGCGACGAAACGATCGTCAATCTTAATAAATGATATTTTATCACTTTATAGCATTATTTTACTTAATCTGTTTATAAGTGATCATTATACATGTTTTTATAGAAAATAACATATTGGAATTCTTTTGTGCTTCCTCTAAATAAACATAAATGTTTCATGCGCCATATTTTATCGACGATGCTATCTTGCTCCAAAGCGTATACCATTAACGAGGATTGTAGTTGAGGGTATACGATGGTGTATGTCGTATAACTTCTGTATTTTTTAAGAAACTCCTTATATCCTCAATTTCTTAAATAAAATATAAGATTAAACTCTCTGGTTATGTCCTCCTGTCTATAGAATATAGCCTCTGTGTTAATTTACGATTACAGCAGAGCAAATAACGTATATGAATTCCCTATATTTAAAATGATATAGCATCATTAAAACGCACTTAAAACAATCACTCTCCACAGACATTAATGTGATAAAATTCGTTTATGTATCTCAAATGAATGATAATTTCTACGCACATCATAATCTACAGGACACATGTCGCATATCAATAATGCATATGAATTCCGTTATATTTGAAGTGGACTAACATAATTAAAATGATCAGTTACTTGAATATCATGTAAGGAGTGATGCAAAGTTTACACATGAATTTCGTTTATTGATTTCCTTTTCCAGCGTACACAACATGTACCATATTGGGCAATCTGAACACTGAATTATTTCTGCCATTTGATTTTTCTTACAAATTAGGCAAAACCAATCATCACTGTCTAGATTTTTCTTTTTAGATTCTGGATTATTAGACTTTTTTTAAAACAAACGTTTTCTTTACATTATGTTTTTAGTTCTTCCCTTCCATCATTTTCTGGCTAATTTCATTACGCCTATTTTTTTAAACTTGATGATTTAAAACTTCCAATTGTTTTTGTGCTGTGATAGCTTTTCGTCGTTTTTTTCAAGGATACCTTTATATGGTGAAGATGTTAACACAACTGTTTTTTAACTGTTTTTTGGCTCCCACTGCAATTTGATTTAACTGAATTTAGCAAGGGAGATAACATTTCTAATGATTTTTTGGTTTTGGGGAGGATTTGTAGCTGCAACCTTCTTGCAGGTTAATTTCTTCACAAATTACTTCCTCCTTTTTTTCCCTATATCTTTAACAGCTTTTGCTGTCACGGCTGTTTTTCTTCCAGACAGTTTGTCTGTGTCTTTCTCAACATTTACAACATTATATTAAAAAAGTGTTTAAAAAATATTCTCTATTGCAAAATATCCTATGGTTAATCAAACGCAAACATTATGTATTCAAACAGTTTTGAATTCAGCCTCCCCCCTACCGGAGCCTTGAAATAATTACCCCCCCCCCCAGAAGTTTTGAGATTTTATGCGTTTTAATGGCAAAAAGTGTAATTCCACCCTCCAGAACTGTAAAAAGTCTGCCATCGCAAATATCCTTCAGGAGGAAAATGTTTGAATTTAACTCTGTAAACCAAATACGCCATAGGAATAACGAATTCAAAGAAAATAAATACAAATACATACAAAATAAAATAAATTGCAAACAAAATTTATTGCATAAACATTTAAAAATATATTTATGTTTATATAGGCCTAAACTGTATAAAAAATTAATCCAGATTTTAAAAAAAAGTGCATAGAGATAGTAATCCATTATAAAATATTAAAAATTAAAAAAAAGTGTACAAAGCGTACCGTCCTCGAATTTCATTACTTACTTTTCAAATTTATGGTCGCATATTTGGTCCAATTTAAGCAACTTAAGATGTCCCCATTATGGCAACTGCGCAATTTTTTAAAACAGATCATCTCAAGACTAAGAACAAAAACGAAACGAAGCAAATCCGCGTGAAAAATATGCACAATAAACAGATGAATTCATATATGTATGTGAAAACATAACAATTTACCTTAGTTTTAAAGTATTCACTTAACGTTTAGTAGGAAAAAATTAGATCAAAACAGCTAACTTTAGAGGGGGGGGGGGGTAATTGTCTTGAAAACAGCACTTGGTAGGCGGTTGCTTCTTCTAATCATGAGTGACGTCATTCTGATGAGTAGGATTTCAGCGATAGATAGCGTCCCTTCCTGTAATTAGTGGCAGAATGGCAACGGTCCAATTAAAGCGGCGGTCCAAATATGGCTACTCTCCCCTATTATTAATTTTTGTGACTTTTCTAACCTTTTGCTAACAATTTTTGTTCCAATCTATGATTAGATTTTTAATATTTATAATTAAAACAATCAAACTGATTTATATGCTGATTTAAATGCTTTGATTATGGTATGTGAACTAAGTTAGCAACCTACAAAGTGATGACAAATTACATTTAAAGCTAATTTGGTTTGTAAAATAAATTCAAGTACTGAATATTTCTAAATAAACTAAACAACCGAGAATTTTTATATGATTCTCTAATTAGATGTACAAATTATTTTACACTTTATTACGCGAAACGTTGCGATTAAAGATGATCCTTAGCTCTTTGCAGTTAAATTAAGCTTCATTAAATAAATCCGAAAATTTTAGTAGCTTAATTGGATTTTCAACATAGTCTATTGGTATTCAGTTTCTACGACGTTTTCTCTTAAATCTTCTGATAAGCGACGTACATAATGAACCTCTTTAATGCTTTTATTTAATTAAAGTAACAGTTAGTAATAACAGGTCTAAATTTTGTTTTCGAAGAGTATAAATTTGATACTTTTGACGGAGGAATTAAATATATTTTAGCTCGAAATAAATAAATGCTAGTGCTTGCGAAATGAATTAGAGAGATATCCGATGTTATAAATATAATTTTGAGTCTTTTATTTAATAAAGGGAATTAATTACAATTTTATTAATATCTACGCTTTAATATATTACTTTTGAACGGATTTAAAATCATAGTCTGGCCTACAATAAATGGCCTTACAAAATTATTTTTTACTTTAAAAAAATTAATAAAGTATAGAAAAGAAGTAACATATAACAAACTTCATTGCTTTCATACCTAGTGTCCCAAAAATGACTGATGAATTTTAAAATTCAATAACTTGCAAACGGTGACAGATATTTAAAAAAATTTTCCAGGAGTGTTATGTAAGATGTCAGGAGTTTTTATTCTGCGATTCTCAGTTTTTGTTACAAATAGCATCGATAGATGGCGCTATAAGCAATAACACCTAAATCCCGGCTCAATTTTTCGGCCTGTCTTTTCTTCCAAGCGAAAAAAGGAGATTAAAATGTATTTAATGGATCCCGAAGTACCAAAAATCGGGTCTGTACTGAGTACCTATTGCTCTCAGCGCCATCTATTGTTTAAAATTTGAACTAAAATCAAGAATCACAGTAAAAAACTCCTAAAATCGTACATAACACTTCTGCAAGAATTTTTTAAATATCTGTCACCATTTCCAAGTTACTGAATTTTAAAATCCACCACTCCTTTTTGGAACACCCGGTAAATTTAATTTTACCTATTCTATTAGGTAGATTTCGTAAGAAATACTACCTATCACATTCTTCCCTATGTTAGAATTTCTGAAAACGTTTTGCAGATTTACGCCCATCGTGAACAAATCTTACCTTTTATGTCTTTATGAGTTCGAAACCTTTTTAAGCCGATACCCTACTTCCCAGCCTGTAGATCATTAGAGTTATATTCTATTGCTTTATAATATTTCACATTAAAATTTAAAACTACCATTAGTTACCCAGTTGATGGTAAAAAGACGTAAATTAAATATGCAGAGTGTTCCAAAATCCCACCTACAAATTAAGAGGGTTGATAAAAGACATCAAGAGGATGAAAAATGACCATACAACATGGGGTCGCAAACCACGTATTTCACACGTTAAGCGCCACGTCAGCCACCAGTGGCTGACAGCGAACTTTCCGTTTAAAACGCGTCATTTACCGATGGCTGACGTCTAAAATATGATACAAAACTGAAAAAAAAAATACATTGTTTTAAATAATTACTGAACAAATATTTAAAATTTATCTACCTTTTATTTATTACAGGATTATACTTTCTTAAGAATTACTTTAAACATTGTAAATTTTCAGCGCTTCAGAATCAGTCATCGTGGCACTCAACGTGTTAATAAAAAATACGGGATGTTTTGACCTAATTCAATTTGTGTTGACGGCAATAACTTTCAGAAAACTGAAGTTTGTTATAATAAAACTTTTAATAGACATTCTCACCTTTGTTGTAAATGTGATAATATTGAAAAAAGTGGTAGAAGTTTCCATTATGCGCGCCAGCAGTATGCACTTAATGCTCCACATTTTGGACTGCGATTGCCACTTCATACGGTATGCGAGAAATCGGTAAAAATTTCTCCTACAGGCTTCAAATTATCGTTCGAGTTTCTAAGTGAGACTAGTGTGGGCTCTTAATGACACTTTTTATATTATCATGGGAAACATATTTGTTAACAATTTACACTGGCCTCCAAAAGTTAAAGAACAGTGACCGGATGCTTTCGATTGTACACGGTTTGTCTAATATCTAGCAAAATGTTTGGCGAATTGTCCTTGAACACTTTGAGGATGTGAAGAACGTGTTTTACTTCATATTTTTCAGTGAAGATTTAGTCGTGGGTCCAATTAGGGGGCCAACAATAAAATTAACAATAAAATAATAGCTGCGAACACCCATGCAACAGTAAATGCTCAAAATGATCTGTCACTGTAGCAAATGACTATGAGGGTCCTGGTTAAGGCTCTTTTGTGTTTGTTTAAGAATAGCCTGCATATTCGTGAAGGAGATTTTTGCAAAAATTTAAATTTTTTGTTATTGTTGTTGTTGTTTATAGAATGCAGAAATTTCAAACAAACTTAACACCACTTTCCGAAAACTTGCAACAGATCAACAGAAACAGTATACAGTAAATAAAGCAGAAATATATTGATTATTTGTTGAGATATGGGTGTTTTTATGAAGTAATTTTTAACTGTGCATGCGTGAAAGATTCGAAAGTATTTATTTCATAATTTAGCGTACACCTAATTAGGGCAACTTACATAAAATGTTTAGTCAAATATCTCGAAATCTACAATGAAAAATGTGAAGCCAAACTGTTCTTTACAGCCTTGAAGTTCAAGGACAATTCGTAAAGAATTTTGAGAGATATTCGACAAACCGAGTACAAACGAAAGCATCCGGTCACTGTTCCTTAACTTTTGGAGGCCAGTGTATTTCACACAATGAAACTGTTGATAACGGTGTAAAAAACGTTTTAACGGTTTACTTTCCGATTGACATTTTCTTGGGTTAATGCTGAATATTCTACATGCGATAAATACGGATACTGGGAAATAATTCTTGAGGAGCCTGTAAATAATGTTTGAAGAAAAAGCAATCAAAAGTACATGAACATGACTGAATACGACTAATATGGATGTTATAAAGATGAGCAACTCTTTTGCGCAATTTCTCAAATCATAATGAAGATCATTACAATTTTGTCTTTAAATGTTAAATGATAAGACTTAAAAATTAAAATACAGTTAGTTTAGTTCATTATTTGGAAATGAAAAATGCATTTTTTTATTTTTTTCCAAATCTAAACACTTAAGTTTTTGTGTAACATTAACACATGCATGGCGTCTTACCCACGACTAGTGTGACACCGGATCATTTAACTTTTACTAGAATGACATTGATCAATAAAAATATGATAAACAAATAATATACTTACAATTATATTATTTTGCAAGAATAAGAAAGGGATATTTTTGCCATGTTTCATTAAATTTTGTTTGCAATTCTGTTTTGAAGTGGCGACTAATAATAATGTGTTTACCCTACTTTATCATGTATGCATATATACAGCATGTTTCATAAATGATGGGGAAAACTTTAAGAGGTCATAGTATAAATCCAAACAACCAACATTCATCAAAGAATGCATGGTCGGAATTAGAACGCAAAAGTGGTAGAGGGCGCCGAAGGTGATGTTGTTATATGCGGCAAAAGCACACAAAGAACGATTAAGTGACAAAAGCAAGTTTAATGACATGGGAGTACAATAAGTAATTAGTCGTTGAGCCTCTGAGCTATTTCCATTAGCAGTTCCGTAGATAAAATGTATATCAGCTTTTTCCCTATTAGTGAAGGGCAACATTTTCCGATACGTTCCTACAGCGATTGACAGTTTCACACTCGGATCAACGGCTTTTATGTATTAATCGAGGCGAATTTTTGCATAGGTGTTCTTCTTCTCCCCCATACAACATTTTATTGCTATTAGTGTCGTTCTTCCCCGATAACTCGCATCAGGAAAGGAACTTTAACGTTTGCATGGACCAAGTTTCCGAATGCGCCAGCACCTTAACGTTTTATTTCCGGCCATGCATTCTTTGGTGAAAGCTGTTTGTTTGGATGGGTACTATCCCCTCTTAAAGTTTTGCCCATCTTTTATGAAACACCCTGTATATATCATATTTTAAAATGTACCCTGACATTTCATTCTTTCCTCGTTTGCTTAATAAATGCTAAAACTATGCTTAATGGCACTGGCATGACGCAGTTTGTTCTTATTTTATTTAATTTTACTGAAACACTGGATAATCCCCAGTACTTTTTAGCTAATATTTGATATTTAAAATACTGTAACCTTCGTTTTAAATGTATTAAAACGAAACGTTTAATCCATAAAGACGTATTAAAATAATCACTTTATTTAATTACACGCCGTCAAATTTAATATATTAAAATGATTACCTACGTTTATCTCTTCCATTTCTTTCTATTAAGAAGTGCTTAAATGTTAATTCCTTGTAAAAATATGATTTCTTGTTCTTACATTATTGTTATATGTAAAAATAGTACTTCTTAAAGAATATAAATATAATTCAAACTTGTATTTTATTTTTCTGGAATTAGGTTCAATCAAACTCGGATGTTATGAGAACTCTGTTTAAACACTTTTTCAAATCATTTAAGCGGACGGTGGACGTTACTTTTTTTTTTTTTTTTTTTTTTTTTTCATCATAGAAATAAATATCAAATTTTGTGCATATATACATTTCATAATAAGCATATAAAACTCCTTAAAAGAAATTTCCAATCTTATTACAATTTTAGGTTTTTAAAAAAATTAAAATTTCAAAATGAATTTTTAAAATGCTCCGGGCGTCATAATTTTTGAGATATGAGCTTGCTTTTGCATTTTAATCACTTAAAATTCTATCACAAACAAATCTAAACATCGATGTTTTAATTTTTTAGAATTTTTTTAAAAATGTAATATCGATTTTCATCAAAATTTTGCCTTTTAATGCGTTAAAAATCAAATTTAATTATTTTAATGCAGTCGAATTTCAAAATGCATGCTTAGTTTCTTTGTAAACAATATCAATATTCTTCCTTATTAATTTCATGAATTTTGATAAAAAAAATTCGACACCCGGAGAATTTCGAAAATCTAAAAACGCCGAAAAATCAGTTTTGAGAAAACCAGATTTTAAGTACACTATATGGCCATTAATGACCGTCAACGTTCAATTTTAGATATTTTGTCAAATATTTAGAAATATATTTGACAGATTCTTCTGGAATTTCAGAATTAAAAAGAACAGATATGACCTCATATTTAGCAATGTCGATTTGCTAAGGGGGGCAATTAGGAGGCCAACAAAAAATCAAAGAAAAAAATAATACTTGGGATCACCCTGTAAAATAAAATGCACGAAATGATCTATCGATACCGTATATAAATAAACAGACATTGTGCAATATGTGTATGAATACTTTGTATACGAATAGCACGTATATTAACAGAGATATAGCGATTTATTTAAAAAATATAAAAAATTCTTGCATGTTTTTTGCTTATATTATGCAGGGTTTTCAACCAAATTTAACGTCGGTTTCAGAAACATTGACACAATATAGTCGAAACAATATAGTGTAATTGGAATATAAATATATTAAATATTTTAGGATATATGAGCAGTTGTATTAAATAATTTTTATCTGCGCATGCGCGAACGATAACAAGGATTATTTTACATAATTTAATAGTCAACTCTATGGAGCAACTTATTAAAAACTTTTAGTCAAATATCTTAAAAATTTAGAAAGATATCGGTGTTAGAGTGAGCAAATTTTTAGTTGTTCTCTAAAAGCAGCTGAATGATAAGAGATTTTCCACTATTGTCATTTTTGATTATTATTTTTTTTTTAATTTTCATTTTTTATTCATGCTTTAGTTCTTCTTGGATAACCACCAGAACGAGCCTATACCATGATCAAAAGAAGTATCAAAATCGAAGCATTTTTTTACAAATCTACTCGTTGTTGGTCGCTAAATAGTAACTTTTTTCTGAAAGTCAGTTAATAAAAAAATGACAATTTTTGAAAAATCCCTTATCATTCAGCTGCTTTTAGAGAACAACTACTTTCTGAATTTTTATGATATTTGACTAGATTTTTTTAATAAGTTGCTCCATAGAGTTCACTATTAAATTATGTAAAATGATCCTTGTTATCGTTCGCGCATGCGCATATAAAAATTATTTCATACAACTGCTCATATTTCCTAAAATATTTAATATATTTATATTCCAATTGCACTATATTGTTTGTACTATATTTTGTCAATTTTTCTGAAACCGGCGTTAAATTTGGTTGAAAACCCTGCATGTTATAAGCAAAAAAATGCAAGATTTTTTAATTTTTTTAAATAAATCGCTATATCTCTATTAATATACGTGCTATTCTTACACAAAAGAATACACACATTGAACAATGTCTGTTTATTTACATTCGGTCGCGATAGATCATTTCGTGCATTTTATTTTACAGGGTGATCCCAAGCACTATTTTTTTCTTTGATTTTTTGTTGGCCCCCTAATTGCACCCCCCTTATCAAATCGACATTGCTAAATATGAGGTCATACCTGTTCTTTTTAATCCTGAAATTCCAGAAGAATCTGACAAGTACATTTCTAAATATTCGACAAAATGTCTAAAATTGAAAGTTGACGGTCATTAATGGCCATATAGTGTATATTAAAGGGCCGAAGAATTGCCTGCGTACAAAATTCAAACGCTTGTAACTTTACGAAAAGTTATTGCATTTGCATGAAGTTTTTTACAAATGGTTCAGAAGAGACTAGAGAATAATAATATACACAAAAATAATTTTCGATTTTTGTGTCGATTTCTACTCAAATAAAAGTCCACGGCCTCCTTAATGCTTCACATTTTTCTAACATTCCCTACACTAAAATTTCATTCTCCATGAAAGTTCTACGCTTTTAATAAAATAAAACAAATATATTAGAGAATTTATCATTCAGCTAGTGTCAACCCTCCTGAAATATTTAGCTTCTATTAAACAAAACAAGGGAATTTTACTACTTCGCGTATTAAATTATTCAAAAAGTAATTCAAAATTTAAATACGAGAAAACATAAAATAAAATAAAATAATGAACACGAAAAATATCGTCTTTTAAAAATTTACCTTATTTGTGAAAAATCATGTTAAGCTTGATTTCTTCAATTCTTTTTATAGGATTTTTCCAATATATAAATTCAAAATTGAAAAATTATTTAGATAAATATCAAATTACTATTACTAATTTTATTTAGTAAGAAATAATATAAAATTAAATCCTTTTTGAGTAAATATTGTATAGATTTTGTTAATTGTATTGAACCTAAGAGTTATTTTCTTACAAATGAAATCTTAATCTTGGTTATTTCGAAAACTCTGTTGCAACAAAGCTAATATTGCTCTATTTTTGTTCTCGTTATATCCGAGCTCGACAGTAATGGTATTCAACTTAAATGTTTAACATTGAACCTACCATGATGGGTCAAATAAACCTTTTTACATCTTATGGCAGATTTTTTTACGTACAACGTTATCGCATCGTCCTTTATCTTGACTTTATATTAGTTTTCTATCCAACGTTCAATATATATTCTTTTAATGACGAATGTATCAAACGTAATATACCATTTGCGATATAGTATTTGATCTAAGTAGTAGATAATGTTCTACGATTTTTATCATCATTATTTTAAAATTCTAATCTTCGCCATGTTTATCATGTTTCATCGTGCGCATTGTATTTAAATGTAGCATACAGTTATCAATACCCTAAAAGCACTACACTTTTTCAGAAAGATTGGTGCAGCCACTTCAAAAAAGGCTTTTTTTTTATGAAAGCAAAGTAATTAAATAGTTAATATGATGTTATGAAATTAAAGTATTCTGAAAACGGTTTTAAACTGCACAGATTTGGTCATATTTTATTGTTTCATTTTACTTACGGTCGTAAGTAAATTTGTAAGCACATTAAAACATTATTTTACGTTTAAATTGTAGAGAAAAGTTTCCGTAGTAAATGTATCTAAATTCTATGTTTTTCTTCAATTCAGCATTACATTTTCTATAAAATGATAAACATTTACGCTACATTAAACATTTAATTTGTTTTATAAAAATGTATTTGAAAAAATACACACAAAATGTTCGCAATTGTGCGCAGCTATTCTTGTTGATAAGTTTTTCTTTCTAAGCAACATTTATTATTAAAAAAAATATATTAATTACATCTTAAGCGATTTGCACACAAAATTAAAAAAATACATTGAATAATCAAATTGCCATTATCAATGCATTTTTTAGATAGTTGTTTTGAAAAAAAGTTAGTTTAAGAAATTTCATATCATTTTTCATGTAAAAATTATATTCTGGGTGTGCTTCAAAATTCGACCGACATATTCAGAGGGGGTGATAGTTTGTAGTTAGCAAACTATTTACTGAGTCACAAATAGAGGCTGTTTCATCCTAAATGAACTCAGGATGACGGTAATAATTTCGAGAAAATAAAAACATTGCATGAAAATGCAACGATATGTATCTTGCTTTATGTGAAATGTGGTAACATCACGATCTGGTGATAACATCACAAAGATCTGGAAGAACATGTTGCTCAAGCAATAGATGATACTGTATGAATTGATAATCACAATAATAATTAGGGACTTTGCGTTGTAATATCAAATACTAAACAAAATAGATGCTGCTATGCAGCATACACTTTATTCACAAATTAAAGATGATATAAAATAAGCACATGAATAAAATAAATATCAACGTTTCGGTTAAATCTTTAAAACAATCATCAGGAATAAAATTTTCTAAAATGAAAATCGGCAGGAAACAAACAGTATGCTACAGCTTAAAAATTAAATTCAAACAGGAAAAGTTCAATGGAAATGTCCAAAAATAATGAAAAACACCTCAGTGGCGCCTTTTGCTAGTCAAAGTCACAAATTAAAGATGATATAAAATAAACACATGCATGAAATATACATCAACGTTTCGGTTTACTCTTTAAAACTATCATCAGGAGTAAAATTTTCTACAATACAAATCGGCAGGAAACTATCAGTATGCTGCATCTTAAAATTTAAATCGAAAGTGGGAAAAGTTGAACGGAAACGTCCAAAATCATTATTTTTCACAAATTAAAGATGATATACAATAAACACATGAATAAAATAAATCTCAACGTTTCTGTTTAGTCTTTAAAACCATTATTAGGTGTAAAACGTTTTTACTTTGAATAACAGATGACGCCACTGATTTGTTTTTAATGATTTTGGACGATTCTGTTGAACTTTTTCCAGTTTGAATTTAATTTTTAAGATGTAGCATACTGATTGTTGCCTCCCGATTTGTATATTAGAAAATTTTACTCCTGATGATGGTTTTAAAGATTAAACCGAAATGTTGAGATTTATTTATTCATGTATTTATTCATTTATTTATTCATTTTATATCATCTTTAATTTGTGAATAAAGTGTACGCTGGATAGCAACATGTATTTTGTTTAGTACTGATAATCACAGTCCAAAATGCGGGGCGTGAAGCGCATACTGATGGCGCGTATAATGCAAACTTCTACCACTTTTGTTTGGTGGTATCACATTTACAACAAAGGAGATAATGTCCGTTAAATGTTTTATTATAATACACTTCAGTTTTCTGAAAGTTATTAACGTCAACCCAAATTGAGATAGGATGAAGTACCGTGTATTTTTTATTAAATAAGTGGTTTTCAACCCATGTTCTATGGTAATTTTTCATCCTCTTGATGCGTACTATCATCCCTCTTAATTTGTAGGTCGAATTTTGAAATACCCTGTATATAACGACACAATCAGATAAGCATACCAAAAATTACAAATTACAAAGTAATATTTAACATTACTTATACTTTAATATTACTTAGCATGTAATATTTAAATAAGTAATTTTTTCGAATATCTTCATTTTTATATTTGTGTTTGAAGAAATTCTCCAATTTATTTTCTCTCAAAGAAACATAAAAAATCCAAAACCGTTAAATGATTTCTTCTTTTATCGCTTTTCCCATTTACGAAAATTAAAAAAAATATATATTTTTTAAATGATTGTGTGTAATATTTAAAATTATTCAATTCCTAAATGTTAACACACGAGATAATTTACTCTAAGTATAACATTATAATTTATTTTCTTTAATAAAGTTTTCGTAAGTATTTATATTGCAAAAGAAACGAGATAACCTATCTGTTAATCCTCTAAATTTAAACACAAAAAAAATCGATTTTCTTTGCAAGATAGCAGATAATTAAATTAAAACACACATTTTAATTCTTCTATGCAAGACTTTAGAATAACATTTTTTATTCTGTTATATCGTTGTGGTTTTTTGTTCATTTTAATATTTCTCATTCATATTTATAAGCTTAAAATTTTAATACTTTAATCTTTTTTTCCTTAAGATAATATTCAAGATTTTCTCCCAAAACATTTTAAGTTTTCATACTTTTGAAGATATATTTGCGAAGTAAAGTAATTAAATGAATATTTTATTGCGTTTACCATGCAATTAAGTCACGCATTTAGCTTCAGATTAAATTAATTTTTAAATTAAAAACAGAATAGTACTGATGCTTTAATATGCATTTTTAAGATTGTTGTGTTTTATTTCTCATTAAAAAGTTTCATAAATAAGTTTAAATTAATTTTCTTCTCTAACGCTATCTTAATATAAGGGAAAATTATATTATTTTTAGGTACGTTCGTAATTATATAAATACCACCTGTCCGTCCGTCTGACCTCACATAACAGCACCGAACCAACCGAATGGTTTGAAATTTAATATATATAATCGTTGCTGAATTTTCTCGAGTCATTTCAACTTTTATGAAAATCGAATCAAACTTAAAAGATATTAATAAAAGATTTCTGCATTCTATTAAATCCTATCATACGTCATTAAATCACTGATATCCCATGATAGGTAATGATTCTAGGTTGCCATGGTGAAAATGTCCAATTTAAGATGGAGTCCTATTAATTCCTTATTAGGGAATTTAATATATATAATCTTCATAAATTTTGTATTCATGCATTTTTAGCGTAACAGTGCAACAGTTATTGCACCAAGATCTGAATATTTATGGAACTAGTTATAGTATAAACGCACCTCATTTGCCACGCTTGACATACAACTTCCGACTTGTTCATTTTTACGTACTGTACACTAAACATACCGTGGTGTTTTGAATATACAGAATCAAAGCTAAAATTATTTACGTAGTAATTGGGATTATAGTTTTAGAAAATATATTAAAAGAAACACCAATATTCTGTTGAGTTTTAACCCTCTGCGGACCAGACATGTCCGATGGACCTGACAGTTGCATTCAAAATATTTATTTAAACCGGAAATTTATTTAAAATAAACTAAACATACAAACCAAACAATAATATGTTAAATAAATAAGTTAAATAGTTTTAAATAAAAATTCTGCTGTAGAATATATTTTATAAAACTTGAGTAAAATTTCGGTTGTTCTAGGGTTAATTGATTTGCCAGTATTGGAAAAATGATGTTTTAAAATACAGAAAACAATATATAAATTTAGTAGTTTGTTAATTGTAAAACCACTGTAACCAGAGGGCCTTGATTCGATTCGAGATAAATAAAAAGAAATGGGTTATCACGGATTAGAACGTAAGCACAGCTTATGAATTGCAAATTACCTGAAATTCGAATGTCAGTGTGATGTGCCAGTTAGGTAATCACTATAAACAAGGACGTATTACGCGTATCACAAATAAAACAAAATAAATCAGCAGAATAAAATTAACTCGATTGCAAACTAGTCGGATGTGAAAATACCAAGACTTTCTTCTATCTCATGCATGTTAACACTTCAAAATTCGCTAGCACAGTGCCAAAATTAAATGGCAATCTATGCCCATCATGAGGATTCTAAAGATATGAAATTCCGTGCATTAGTTCTTGAGATATGACAGGCAACAGCTATTGCAGTAAGATCTGAATATTTATAAAACTAGTTATAGTACGAACGTTCATTTGCCACCTTTGACGTACGATTTCGGTTTTGCTATTTCTGAGATTGATTTTTCAAGTAAGTGTTACAAGATGATCTAGTAAATGTAAGTAGTCTAACTCTCAGCCACTTCAGGGCTAGTAACAGTATCGTAGCTAAGATATTAAATTTGTTGTATTTTTCGCATTGTCATGAATTCAGATAAGCTACACACATTTTCTTAGTTAAAATATACATATATATTTTAAAAAACGAATATAATAATTAACTTTAGGTAAATCTGTATTTAAGAATATGTAGAATAAATTTTTGATGTGAAAAAGACAAAATATCACTACTCCCCATTCGGTTCAAAGTCTGGAATTGTTCTAAGTGTTAAACACATTCGAGTGCAATGTATTGTAATAAATCATGCAACTACAAAAATTTATTGAGAACTAATATTTCGATTCTAAGATTTTGAATCGGTTCATCATTATCAGTAATTTTAAATTCATAGGCATATTCAATTAAGCCTTCATTGGCTTAAAAGTAAAAAATAACAAAAGAAAACTAATTAACTTCTCGGCTAACTTTCTGAAAAGAAATCTCTGAAGGCTCCGGTCCCTGCCGGTAAAGACACTCACGAGCTAACGCTAATCCTATGGGGAAGGATTTACCTAATATCTCGTTTGCATTTCGACATCTTAAACAATATTTTTTGCATTGGATAGTCAAGGTCCGTCTCTACATCGCACCTTTTTACCTTTTCGATTTTGGTCGCAGATATTTTTTATAAAGTTACTTTCACTTTCAAAACCGGTTCTGAAAATGAAAGTGTTATTCTAAAAAATATCTGCAATCAAAATCGAAGAAGTAAAAAAGATGCTATGTAGAGACGGACCTCGGCTATCCAATACAAAAAAAAAAAAAAAAAAATTAAAAATGCCGAAATGCAAACGAGATATTAGAAAAATCCCTCCCCATAGGATTAGCATTAGCTCGTGAGTGTCTTCGCCGGCAGGGACAGGAGCCTTAACACGTGCCACGCTGACTGACACTAAAGCGCTGGAAAATTTACAATGTTTTAAGTAATTTTTAAGAAAGTATAATCTTGTAATAAATAAAAGGTAGGTAAATTTTAAATAAATTTTCAGTAATTACTTAAAACAATATATATTTTTTTAGTTTTATATTATATTTTAGACGTCAGCCACCAGTGAATGACGCGTTTTAAATGGAAAGTTCAGTGTCAGCCACAGGTGGCTGACGTGGCACTTAACGTGTTAAACTGGAATTAAAAATGTGAATATAAATTTTTAGATAATCATTAGTTGCATTTATTTTTTTTTGCTTCTTCTTTAAGTGTAAAAGAAACATCATTGAACAGAATCATAATCTTACTTCCCAAAATTATCCTCTTACTTTATACACAAATTTTCACATTTTCATGAAAAATATTGATATATAATCTAGCTTATAAAATGAATGTTTGGTTTAGTAATTAAATACGGAGTCAGCTAATACCAAATAGTGCACCATAACCTTAAAAAAATTAAGTTACAAAATGTTTAAATTTAGATAATTTCAATGATATTTTTGTAAATTTATAACAACTTCTAAACTAAAAATTACTCATTTCCTGTAACATAATGTATAGCTATTCAATCTAGATTCAGTGCAATAATTATTTGTCAAGTGTTAGTAAATTCTAAAAATAACAACACAATTTCGATTTTTATGTTTTGGAAAAATAATTTAAATAAATAATATAATATCTGTATTAAATTTCTTTTTTAATTACTGTTTACATATGTGATCTTAAAAAATTTCAGGCTTTTTGCAGATTCTAACTTTTGAAAGTCTCTATTTCGAAAAATTACCAGATGTGGCAGTATTCGCAGTGCGAAAGTACCTGATCGAAAGTACCAGATATTCGGATACCAGATGTGGCGGTTATTAATCCTTAATTTGTTCAAGAGATGGCGCCGGGAAAAAGGTTTGGTTCACATTCAAACTTCTACTGTCATTTTGTAGCTATGACAATATCTTTTAAAATGCCATTGATGTTTAACCTTCCAGCAGGCACGCCCACCATACCAACATGAAAAGTCGCGCGTATTTCCTAGATAAGGTATTGTAAAATGTATATTTATACAAATATGAGATCGGCAGATCCCTATCCACGTCTCAAACGTCAGAAAACGACTGAAAGTTGGTCGAAGGGAGATAGAACTAGTTGGATGTGCCAATCCCAAAACTTTCTTCTATCTCATGTCAATATTTAGTTATAAGTAGCTTTATTAGTATTTTTATTAGGATTAAGCATAACTTCATGCACTTTTCGATGGTACAATATTGAAAATTGCACAAAAATCGCTATTACAGCGCCCCCTTCCGGCGGAATTTTTAAAAATTGAGGGAGGACCTTCTTGCCATGGCCAAAAACATACACAAAAAATTTGGTTCAATTCCATGCATAACTTCATACGCTTTTCGATGGTACAATATTCAAAATGCACAAAAATCTCACAAAAATCGTTATTACAGCGCCCCCTACAGGCAGATTTTTTCCAAATTCAGGTAGGACCTTCTTGCCATGGCCAAAAACATGCACAAAAAATTTCGTTCAATTCTATGCATAACTTCATACACGTTTCGATGGTACAATATTAAAAATGCACAAAAATCGCTATTACAGCGCCCCCTACAGGGGGATTTTTTCCAAATTAATGGAGAACCTACTTGCCATAGCCAAAAACTTAAAAAAAATTTGGTTCAATTCTATGGATAACTTCATACAATATTTGATGGTACAATGGCGCCATACGGACAGACAGACATTTTCTATAAACATGCTTTTTAGAATCTCTGACCCCTAAACGTGTAAATCCGTCGAAAACCGGAAGTCGAAAAAAATTTCGATAACAATACTTTCTTTTATTGAAGATAGAAGAAAGTAACAAAGCCAAGGTCATGCGTTCGCAGCGCCAGGACTAACTATATAAAAGGAAATTCCTATCTGGTGTATCTCTCACATATGCGCGCCTGCTGGAAGGTTAAGCATTTTTCAGTTAGTGTCATATTTTTCCTTTATGGTAAACATGTCAAGTTTTCAGCCAAAAGAAGAGTGTGTGCAGCATGTACGGCGTTTCTGGTTCAATCAAAAGAAAAACGCAAGTAAAGGCCGTCGTATACTTGTGGAAACTTACGGTGACAATGTCCTAACGCAATATCAAGGACTGACCCAGGACAACCATCAACATCAACCGCAAATAATTTAATCCGGTTGGAAAAAATATTCGTTCTCTTCATTATGACATAATTACATGGTATACAGGAGTTTCCGTGTTAAAACACACTTTCATCATGTAAATACTATAGTTATAGCTCGGATGAATGAATCTAGTTCTGCAGTTCGCAGCCACGATCAATGAATAAGAGGGAATTATGTCATCCAGGTATCGTCCGGATAGCTTAACAAGTAAAGCTTTGGCACGGTACGCCAAGTATCCAGGTTCGATTCCTTATCTGGACATTTTTCGCTCTATAGAGTAAATTTTCAACTGTGCTATTCCAGCTTTGTATTTGAATTTTGGTGTTCCCACTACCTACGGAATAGGACAGTACAACCGTTGTTCTCTGAGCAAAGGCGTTGTATAATTTCCGCTCCTAAATGGACGATATTAAAATATATATATAGTTGGATACATAAGTTAATTCACTTTCTAATTTAAAATAGGTCTAGCTATTTCCACTAGAGGACGCTGGTTTTCTATTATGTAGGTTTCTATTGGAAAAATTGGTCAGAATCGAATGCGTTTTAGATATCGAAAGATCAGAAATTTAATCTTTAGATCCCCACTTACTTCGGCAGAGTGGAGGTGTTCGGACTACACCGCTGACCGCGGAGTCACCTAAACTAGATTATTTCAGATTTATTTTCGTTTAAAAATATGAAAATGTTTAAATTTAAATTTTCGTTTGGTAAGATTTTCATTTAAACATGTAATTTCGGGTAAAAATGTAAAACACATATATAGACATCTGAGATTCGTTTAAAAATACAACTGATGCCGAAGGCACCGGGGTCTCAAACTGTCAGTTTGTTTGGATCGATTTCAGTTTAACAGTAGAATATCACTGATGTCAGGAATATTTAAGGTTTTTAATCAAGGGCCTTGGCAACGTCGGTTTTTCTTTTAAAACTAAAAAAAAAAAAAAAAAAAAATCCCTGCCGGCTCGGTCTACAGGCGCAGTTAGATTTCGAAATTAAGTACTAATTTCACCAACAAAAACAAACTCATGATTAGATAAACTCACTTTAACAATTTTATCTGTCCGCTTTTGATGAGTTTTGAATTTCATTTTTATATAAGAACTGGTTTATCAGAATCATATTAAGGCAGTATTCAAAAAATATTTTTCCATGTTCAACAACTCCAAATTTTCTGACACATTTTCAGATTCATTTTTAAAAGGAAAAGCATCGAACTTGCTGACGTAATTTTTAAAGAGATTTATAAGTGACCTATGTTTTTATTTTTCGTTCAGTTAATTAGAACTTGATTTATAAACATTTATTTTCTTAGTTTGGACCATATATTTTGTTTCCAACACGATCGCTTCGCGAAATTCGGTTAAAAATGCCCATTTTGATATCATTTTTTAAAATATATTTTGCCTCTGTCAAAAAATTCGAACATTACGCCACATTATATAGTTTCTAAATAAGAGAACCTATCAATTGGATACGTTTGAAAGCAAAAATCAATTAAAAAATGAGTCAGAAAATAAGCAGTTTGGATTTGTGTACACCCTTAATACGACATATTTTTCTTCAATCTCTATGTATTTTTAATTTGTTTTTGCTGTAAGAATTGGTCATATCAAAAATTTGTCAATATAAAACTTGTAGATAATATTAAGAAGATATATCATAAATTCATGCGATTTGATATCTTGTGAATTGACGAAGTTATGGATTTCTTTCTTCTTCAACTACCCCTTTTTGTTTTCGTTTTTAATTTTTTGCGCTAAGAATTGGTCCTGTCAAAAACTTGTCTGTACAAAAGTTGTAGATAATATAAAGACAATTTATAATAAATTTAATTGGATTTGATATCTTGAGAATTGACGAAGTTATGGATTTTTTTTCTCCCCAAAACCCTATTTTTTTCGCGCCTTGAGCCCATTTTTAGATTTAGAAAAAGTCTGTCATACATAAATTTTTGGCTCATTTTTTAGAAGTAATAATAAATTTAAACTGAGACGATATGCATTATAATTAAGAAGTTATGGTTTTTTTTATTTTTTCACAAAACCCCTCCCTATTTCCACCCCCTTGGTCCGATTTTGCCCATTAACGAACTTGACCGAGATTTTATGCCCGTTGATTTTATGTATCAGTTTGGAATAGATTTGTGCAGAATTATGGAAGTTATCGTATCCATAAAAAAGTGATATAGATAGATTGATAGATATAGATGAAGCTTTTTACTTGGCGTGGTTTTGGGTTCAGGGAGTCATGATGGGTATAAATCTACAAAACGTTTTCCGAAATTCCAACAAAGGAGAAATCCCAATAAGTAGTATATCATACGAAATCTACCTAATAGATCGCAGTGTGCTCAGCACACACCTTATACGCTGTCGAAGTCAGTGTGTCACCAACATTAGGTTTATTTGAAAAGATTTTAATTTAAAAATATAAAATCATCCAACACTCATTTTAGATATATTTAAGGTTATTATCACAGGCCCGGTCTACACCGGGAGTGTTAGTGGAACTACATTAAGTATTTTATTTTTATATTCTTTTATAAATAAATTAGATTATTATAAACATAAACTTGTATTGTATATTTTTGATTTACTATTTGCATGTAATGTATTAAATGTTAAAAGTTAGCATTCGAAAATTGAGTTTTATATTTAATTCCAAAATAGTTTTATAATGTCTGAGTTCAAAAATTGTGTTCATAATAAAAACTGTGTTCATAATGTTCGCATTCGAAAATACTGTTTATTTACTAGTAATCAAAAATTGTGTCTAAACTTGTGCAGATTGAAACCAAATATTGAATTAACTTATTGCACTAATATTTACTATATGGTTGGACCCAAAATTGCGTAGATTAAATCTGTTGGCATTCAAATGTACAGTCGTGAAAAAAAAAGTAAACACCCCCTACTAACTCCTCAACAAATTATCGTAGACAAACGTTACTGGTACCGAACGATTGGAAATAAAATCTTCTTTTAAATGACGTATATAAAATTTGCTTAGAGGGCCATCTACATATAAAAACGAAACCAAACTTCATTTTTTTCAATGGCATACCTAATTTTAATGAGAAATTTCATATCTTTGGTTCAAACTATGCCTAGACACCAAATTTCAAGTCATTTGAATGATAAGTTTTTGAATTATAAACATTCAAAATTTAGTGCTTCTAATGTTAAATTACATTTTCATATTTTTATTTATAACTTCTGAAATTATGATCCTAATATTTTAATTTTTTGTGTGGCAATAATACTAATATACCCAAACATAAATACTGTGAATTTGTAATTTTTATAAGTTTTTCATATGAATTATGAATTATGAAATTAATACTCAAAAAAATTATGAATTGCAACCTACAATTTTTTTGATGGATTCAGATTTATTAAGTCCTGCTTTATGGAAATCCAAAGTTTCACATTTTTCTTCCAAGTAGTTTTCAAATTATGCTTAAAAAACGGCAAAATGATGGTTTAAGGGGCCGTCTATGATAGAAGTGACTAAATATTTTGAAATTTCTTAAGCTATCCTGTAATCTAACAGGCTTAATTGACTGCATAAGGTGCCTTGATCAAGAAGGGAGCTCTCTGGGTTAACAATCGAGTTCCAAACTTCAATTTGGATACAGCCCTTAAAATACGCTCGTTTTAAAATAATACATTTCTCGGAAACTTATGGTACGAATTGCATAAAAATTTGATTTTAGACTAATGGAAGGGTGTAGAGTTCATTTATGCTGTCAGAATTGTGTACTGCTATTGAAAAAAACAAAGTTATGGTTCGTTTTAATATGTAGATGGCCCCTTAAACAAATTTTATATACATCATTTAAAAGTAGACTTTATTTCCAATCTTTCGGTACCAGCAACTTTCTTCTACGATAATTTGTTGAGGCGTTAGTAGGGGTGTTTTCTTTTTTTTTTTTTTCCACGACTGTACTTATATCAAAATTAAAATATGTAACTATTGATAATTAATCTACTGGCAAATTGTTCGTGTGCAGAAATTGTAAAATCTTTTGACACCGAGAACATTAATTGAAAGCAACTGAATTAACTTGTTATCGTTGAACTCAGAATATAATTGTAAATTTTTCCGATTCGTACCCTAAAATTGTTTACAACTTTCCAGAACTACTGATTATGCTTCCCCCTGTCGGACTAAAGGCAGCCTGGCTTCGGCCCCAGTTTGTAAATTAATTTTAACTTGAATAGTTTTTTTATGTTTTGTAAAAGATAGGTGCATTCCTTTTCTAGCTAGGGCTGGGTTTATGCCTGCGAGCACCTGCGTGTCGGGGAGACCCCCCGGGTGGAGCGTAAATAAGTCTAAGCTGGATCTCTGATCAGGCGATCTTGCTCCACCCAGGCCGTCAAACATCATGCTAAATATGGTTCATTCTCACTGTCAAGTTCAGTCCCTCCACCAAGCGAAGAGGAGGTTACCGATCTTAAGAGGGTGATAACAGTTGCGGAATCACATGTAATGTACATAACATATATGAACGTACATATACATATATATGAGTAACAGTTGATATCCATTAACATTTTTCTTTCTGGAAGTATGGAAACGATATCAATACCTTCTTTTAATTCTTTTGTAAAAGGCTAGCCTATAAACGGATCATTCTGGCAAGAATTTAAAAGTAAACAAGTAAAAATTAAATTAAAAAAATCAAAATCGACTGCCGAAGTAATTAATTATGTCTCATGAATATGAAACTGATTTTTATATTACTTACCTTTTTTTTATTTATTTACTTGTATTGGTGACTTTTATGTTGTTTTAATTGTTAGTTCCTATCTATAAACACAGATTTGATGAGGCCTATAGATGTCTATGAATGTTAACCCTTAACCGGAAACGTACGTCTGTGAGATGTTTGGGCCTACATATCTATCCTTAATATTTTCACTCTCCTACATTCCAAACTTATCTTTATGCTGTTATATTAAAAAATTGGTCCTGTTAATGCATTACTATTAATGATTAAATGTTTAAGTTCACTACTTGGTAAATTATTAAGTGTTCTGTTTGTGCACGGGATTTTCACGTTTCCGGTTAAAGTTTAGAGTTGCAGTAAAGCTAGATATCCTACATACGCAACTTCTAGGTTGTGTAACATTTAAACGGAGCTTCTGACTGTAAAATAGTCAATGAAACATCGTCTTCATTTTGAAAGATTTATCCAATGATATGCCACTCAATAGGGTGTATAAATGTTTTTGTCTCTACCGCCATTTTGAATTTATATAAACAAAACCTAGCCTATAACTATCGGACGGTTAAGACGAATCGATAAAAATCTCATTCATTAAAATCCATCCAGCCGTTGGGATGTTTCGGGGGTATAAACAAATCCACATACCCAGATACGCGTCAAACACATAACCTTTCTTGGCAGACGAGTAAAAATGGAACAGCTATAGTAATTTAAATGAAGAAAGTAAAATCATACGTCATGCACTGTTAATGAAACACTTACGAACTCTTCCAGAATACGTTAACGAAACTCCTTCCTTTATTAAATCCGAAATAAGATAACTAACTAAACATTTTATAAAACGCATAACACACATGAAAACTAGATTTCAGCAATTACTTTCTATAGATGGAAATATACTCAAGTTCTTTTGTGCAACCTTGTATATGCTCTATAGATACATATACATTGTTAAAAATGTGTAGTGTGTTGAAACTACATTTTGAGCTCCAAATGTTGGAACGAAATATTGGACGAGATGTGCTGCAGCAACTGCAGCTCACAAAGTTGGTTCAACTTACCACAACATTTTTAACAGTCTGCATTCCGCATAGTATGCTAATTTTTTCTTAGTTACAAAATGAAAAACAGAGTTAAAAATTAACCATCAGAAATTTCTGTTAACCCGGGAGAACTCGCTGCATGAGATTTTCTCTCACAGTCGTACTTTTTTAAGACTCTTATTTAAATCATTTTTCATTTTAATTAAAATTTCAAAATGTTTTTCAATTATTTTACCTATTTTGTGAATAAAAGTACTAAGCCAGCCAAAAAAAGTTGATATTATATGAATGTAAAGTAAAAGAAAAGCAATTGGGCATTCTCACTAGCGAGTTCTCCCGGGTTAATAGTAGGGAATGTATTCAAAATCTTTTGTACTTTATATTATCTACAGATTTTCATACATACAGCATATTAACCCTTAACCGGAAACGTGAAAATTCCGTGCACAAAAGAACACTTAATAATTTACCAAATAATGAACTTAAACATTTAATCTTTAATAGTAATGCATTAACATGACCAATTTTTTAATATAACAGCATAAAAATACGTTTTGAATGTCGGAGAGAGAAAATATTAAGGGCAGATATGTAAACGCAACCGTCTCACAGACGGCACGTTTGCAATTAAGGGTTAATCTAAAATTTAATTCAGGTAAAAATCCCATAACACTACTAAAACAAATCCGAAATTATCATTTATAGACGGCAATGTATACAATTCTTTGAATAGCCTGATGATTTAGTATAGGACTTTCAATATATTTTGCACATATTTTGTAGCATATAATTACAGTTAAGATTGCTCAATTTAAAAACACGCTTAATCAATTCGCGCCCATACCCTGTCATTTTTACGAATTCGTCTGTGTATCCCTGTATATAATCTATAGAATTTATACGTAGTATGAAAAAATTTATTTCGACCTAAATACGTATATCACAACGGAAAACGCACTTCGAACAATTTTCCCTAATAAAATGTACTGTAACTTAAATATTTTGTGTGTCCCTGTGAATAAAATATAAAGGTTGTAGAATACATTATACGCGG
This sequence comes from Maratus speciosus, assembly GCA_963932465.1. Lineage (NCBI taxonomy): Eukaryota > Metazoa > Arthropoda > Arachnida > Araneae > Salticidae > Maratus > Maratus speciosus. The sequence goes on from OZ010787.1 coordinate 639,326,847, forward strand.
TGCATTCAAGTTCTAAGGCCTTCGATTTTTTTCTAACTAACTACTCACCCGAAAACTATGAAACTGGTGTTACTTCTCGATGTAATCTCCCTGCAAACGTACACATTTTTCACAACGTCGACCCATGATTCCATGGCCGCGGCGAAGGCTTCTTTAGGAGTCTGTTTTGACCACTGGAAAATCGCTGAAGCAAATCGTGCTGTTTCACCAAGACAACGCACCGCACATCGGGCTAACGTTACGCAAGTTTCTTCGTGAAAACAATTTTGAAGTGATTTTTCATGTTCCCTACTCACCTGACCTGGCTCCTAGTGACTTTTGGCTGTTTCCAACAATGAAAGGCACTATCCGTGGCCGCACATTCACCATCCGTGATGCTATTGCTTCAGCGATTTTCCAGTGGTCAAAACAGACTCCTAAAGAAGCCTTCGCCGCGGCCATGGAATCATGGCGTCGACGTTGTGAAAAATGTGTACGTCTGCAGGGAGATTACGTCGAAAAGTAACACCAGTTTCATAGTTTTTGGGTGAGCAGTTAAAAAAAATAATGGGAAGCCTTAGAACTTGAATGCACCTCGTATTATACAGAAAGCACCTTCTTCTGCGCCTTAGCAGTGTATATAAACATCACAATGTGAATTAGTGTAACATATTTATAGTATGCTGAAAACCCTTTCCCTCATAAAGCATTTTAAAAGTGAATATTTTGTGTCACCCTGTAAACGAGCTATATATGCTACACATTTAATTTTAATTACACTCTTAAACATTTTGCAGCAAACTGTACAGTCATTTGAAGGTTACATAACTGTAATTTAACACTACTCTGACCTTAATATGGGCCATAATATGGTTAGAATAATGTTAAATATTTTAAAAGACAGAAAACCAGTGTTTAAAAATGCACAAATAATACATAAAAGCAGCAAACATCTTTCTTTGCTTTTTCTAGCACGCTGTGCTCTATTTTGCACTGAAGAAGAATTTCGTTTGTAGATTCGAAACAGCTGTTTGCTGCTTTTTATGTATTATTGGTGCATTTTTAAACATTGGTTTTCTGCCATTTAATATTCTTTCACAAAGGATTTATTTAATTTTTTATAGAGTTAAATATGGTTATGTAACCGTTTTCTACAAAAACGGTAGAATGACTGCATAGTTTGCAGCAAATTTTAACAGTGTAGCGATCATTCCATAGTTAAGCTCAATTACATATAAGGAAAGGTAGTGCAGGATTGTGCGCTTTAGCTATTTCATTAAATAACAATAAATGAAAAGATTCAGTGGATGATATTATGCTTTACTTATAATCTTACAAGAAAAGGCCCGAGGTTGGAGTCATCGAATGCGATGAACATTTGTGTATAGATAGAGTATAGTTAGTATTTAAATATATGGCAGATATAAAGCGCAACCCCCAGGGAGTCTTGAGAAAATAAGTCGCAAAGTTTACGCTACAGTTTAGAAACGGCTAAATTTCCTTCTTTGGCCGGGGGGTCAGTAGCATGTTCGGAAGCCTGCTGGATTTGAGATTTATCTACGTGAGTTTGAATCGTGCTCGGTCTTATTTTTCGAAACGAAAATTTTCATCAATCGTTTTCGAACCGCAATTGAAAAAAATATGTATATCATATGTATATCATATGTATATCATATAAGTGCTTTTTTAACTACGAAATTTTATATGTTTAAATATATAATGAAAAGTAAAAAAATAAGTATATATATATATATGTATATATATATAATTATTTATGTCTATAGACCAGAATTTTTTTTGTTGTTATTTAAAATTATTTACAGTTATTTCAATGAATAATCTACTATTTTTCAGAGAAATAAATTAATTAAGTCACAAATTTAAATTTCGCACATTAAATCACAAATTAAATCACAGAAAAATGAATAATTATATTATTTTCATTTTGTTTCATTATGAAAGTATTTCGAGTATTTGAGGATTTTTAATACACTTTTTAAAATTCTTAACCCGGGAGAACTCGCTAGGGAGAATGCCCAGTTGCTTTTCTTTTACTGTACATTCATATAATATCAACTTTTTTTGGTTGGCTTAATACTTATATTCACAAAATAGGTAAAATAATTGAAAAACATTTTAAAATTTCAATTAAAATGAAAAATGTTTTAAATAAGAATCTTAAAAAAGTACGACTGTGAGAGAAAATCTAATGCAGCGAGTTCTCCCGGGTTAATATGACTTTTTTCTTCTTTTGGATTTGTAGTTTTGTAATTATTGCCTACGTAATAACTATTTTCAGCAATTTAATATCTTTTTAGAACTTATTTTTAAGCACATAGACAGTTATTCTAACTAAAATAATAGGAATCCAAGATTTAAATAATTCAAAAGTCAAAAAGCTAGTTGTTAAAAAACGATACATTTATTTCACTCTGAAAAATAGTAGCTAATTTATGCAAATAACAGTAAATAAATTTTAAAATTAGCTTAATTTTATGGCCTATAAAAGTTTCATTTGACTTTTTTTAGTTTATTATTATTATTATTATTTATTTTATTTTTACTTTTCATTAAATATATAAACATGCAAAGATTCACAGCTAAAATTGTATTTATATAATTAAACTACATTATATAAACATATTAAACAAGAAAAAAATTGAAATTCGAAAACAAATTACTACGTAGAGACTTATTCTAATTAAAAATCAAGAATTCCAGATTAAAAAATATATTTAAAATATAAAAGCACATTTTTAATAAACCATGAAATATTTGAAGTATTTGAATGAGGAAACAAACTGAAAATAATATATTTGTTCACGTATTTTAATTTATTTCTCTGTTTAAAAAAATTAAATATCCATTGAAATAACTGTAAATAATTTTAAATAAAACAAAAAATATCTGGTCTATAGACATATAAATATGTCTATTTTTTTTAACTTTTCACTATATATTTAAACATGCAATTTTTCGTATTTAAAAAAGCACTTATATGCTACAAAACATACATTTAATTCATATTTTTCGGAAATTTCAGTTATTATACATAAATTTTCTAATCCGGTTCGAAAATGATAGATGAAAATTTTCGTTTCGAAAAATAAGTCCGAGCGGGATCTGAACTCACGTAGAAAAATCTCAAATCCAGCATGCTGCCGACCATGCTACTAAGCCGCTTCCAAAGAAGGAAATTTATCCGATTATTAACTGTAGCGTAATCTTTGCGAATTATTTATCGATAAACAAACGTTCATCGCATTCGGTGACCCCAACATCGAGACCTTCCTTTGTTAAATTTTTAAGCTGACAAAAACAAAAAAAAAGCTACAACAACAACAAAAAAATACATTCATCAACTTATAAGAAACACTTTCGGTATTATTTGCAAAAAGATTGTCCTCTTAAATGCGACTCCTGTACATTAGCCAATGAATGCAAGAATACTCAGACAAGTGTGCAAGAGTGCGCAATATAAACAAGGACGCGTTGTACTTACAAATGTCACATTTGTAGTGACCTGCGTAGTCTGTACACTTTTCTTGCCACCAGTTTCTGCAATAAATGCACTCGCTCCAATCCTCTACAATTGCTTCTCTACTGATTTCTGAGCAGCTTGGATATAGGGGAGACCGGGAGAATGGCGCCACTCGGGGTTATGCCTCCACCCCGCCTAGTTTAAAAACTAGTGGCAGTTTGAGATAGTGAATGCGCCTGCGCTATAGCGGCCAACAATAGAAATAGTGTCTAGAGTGAGAGTGATTTTGTTGTACGTTGTTCGTTTGTTCTAGTGAAAAATTTAGTTTTTATCTAGTTGCTTCATATTTTGGAGCTTCAAATGAGTAGAGGTAAACACCTTTTATTGCATCATTATGTACTTAAGTTAATATTATCCGCAATCTAGATGCATTCGCCGACATTTTGATGCAATTTGTTGAACAAATTCGGTTTTTCTTTCGGCTTTGCTGCGGGATTTCCGCTATATTGTCTTCTCGGAGAAATGCCGCCACCATGGCAAAGGGTGACTTTTGCAGTTTGAGTTAAATTGCAAGCTTAGCACATTAATAAATCTAGCTTAAGGAACATTGTAATTATTCATTATTCTGCTAAATTAATGATTTCTAAATATTTTCAGTAGGTTATGTGTTTTCTAGTATCCATTTTATGTATTTACTAGGTCATTATAGAATGACCTCATTACCCCGATACAGTGGCGGAATAACCCCAGTAACTTGGGTAATCCCGCCACTGTACAGAGGTTGAAAGAATTTTTCTTTTTTTTATGTGGGCTTACTTTACAGTTACGATTACGGTTAAATTTATACAGATAGGGGAGACCGGGGGAATGGCGACACCTTAAGGGAATTTAAATTTTTTCACCTCGAAAAAATGTTTATTTTTTAATAGTAAAAATTCTAAAGCTGAATCATCATCTTTAGTATCTGTATAAATTTAACCGTAATCATAACTGTAAGGTAAGCATACATAAAAAAATATTTTTTAAACCTCTGCACAATGGCGGGATTACCCAGGACACTGGCGTAATTGCGCCACCGTACCGGGGTAATGCCGCCACTCTTTAATGACCTAGTACATGCATCAAATGGATACTAGGAAACACACAACCTACTGAAAATAGTTAGAAATCAATGTAATTGAGCAGAATAATGGTTAAGCTTACAATTTACTTCATATTACAAAAGTCACTCTGCTGAATCGGCTCCACTACATTAAAATGAGGCCATTTCTCACCCGATTTGCATGGCGGCGGCATTACCCCGAGAGGACAATATGGCGGAAATCCCCAAGCAAAGCCGAAAGAAGAACGGAACTTGTTCAACACATTGCATCAAAATGTCGGCGAATACATGTAGATTACGGGTCATATTATCTTAAATACCTAATGTTACAATAAAAGGTGCTTATCTCTACTCATTTGAAGCTCCAAAATAATAAGTAACTAGATGGAAACTACATTTTTCACTAGAACAAACGAACGACGTACAGCAAAGTCACTCTCACTTTAGGCACTGTTCATATTGTTGGCCGCTATAGTGCAGGCTCATTCACTATCTCAAACTGCCCTTAGTTTTTAAACTAGGTGGGGTGGCGGCATAACCCGGGTTGGCGGCATTCCCCCGGTCTCCCCTACTAAAGATGATGATTCAGCTTTATAAATTTTATTATTAAAAAACAAACATTTTTTTGAGGTGAAAAAATTTAAATTCCCTTAAGGTGTCACAATTCCCCCGGTCTCCCCTATCCACAAATTTTTCTTTAATGAAGTTTCGGGCTTCATGGGTTTACTTTTACTCTTTTTTGGTAAAGGTTTCAGCTTTTTTGCACAGCGTCACCTTCAAGCTGCCTTTTGTATTGTGAATTGCTTAAAATTTCAGACTTTCTTCTCCTCTTATTATAGTATCGCTGCACAGATGATTCTGGTTACATTCTGTTAACTTGAAGTAAGATGAAGTTTTTAAAGTCGAAGCCTTGCAAAACCGAAGTTGGTTTTCTTTCATTTTGTGCGTGCGCAGTGTTGAATTCAGGGGTGGTCCGGGAGGGACATCACCCCGCAGCAATGACCCCCCCCCCCCGGAAGATTTGAGATTTTGTGTTTTCAACGGTCAAAAAGTGCAATGTCCTCCGCAGAACTCTAGAATGTTCTTTCTGTTGCCACAGAAATCTCGGATGCACCCATGTGTCCGCACTGTCATTTTGATATCCTGAACATTCATCATATTTTAACTGACTGTCCGGGTCTCCGGCACTTGTATAGAATGTATTTTAATTCATCATCACCAATACTGACAAACCTCATTGGGGAAACACCTCATGGGGAGCTCTTTACTTTTTTTAAACATGCAGGATTTTATTTGGAAATATAATTTTTTAAATTTTCTTTGGTTTAACAACAACTTAGAATTTGCTTTCACACTTTTATGATATCTAAATGGGAACCCCATCCAGACCACACTCTTTATTGAATTAGTTTTATACTCTACTATTATTGGGATTTAAAATCTTTTTTTAACACTTATCTGACTGCATCTGGATGGGATACCCCATCCATATTTTCCATTCCTTACTGTTTCTGTCGCACTTTTTTGGTATTTTTAATATACTTTTTTTGGCGCAGCGTGTCTCTTAGGGGATTTTTCGCCATAAAACTTCGTACAACTAACCAACCAACCAATCACATAAATCCCCCAAGGGGAAAAAGTGTCTGAATTCAACACTGAGCGTGCGTCTCTTCTTTACATATAGCCCAGTGGTTAGGGGGTTGAATTCGGAATTAATTAGGGGAGAGCTGGAAATTGTTTTAATCCCTTCAGTTTAGGTCTAGAATGAATATGCTATGCCCCCCCCCCTCCCCGAACTAGGTGAGCGTTAGGAAATATGTATAGATTTATAGTAAAAAAACACGTTTTTTTACAAACCATAGCAGTATCTCCAAACAGCTAACTCTGTCAAAAACATTGTCAACACAAATGTTGTAGAACTTAAAATTCTGAGTAAAATGAGTACCTATACTTAATATTTTTGTTGAAAATTAAGGTCACAATTCCACTTTAAAATTTTAGACCCGTGTTCAGGGGGTTGAACTCAGAATTAATTAGGAGAAAACTGGAAATTGTTTTAATCCCTTCAGTTTACATCTGAAATGAACGTACGATGTTTTCTTCCTCGTACTTGGGTGAATGTTAGGAAATATGTACATATTTATTTTCGAAAAACACGTTTTATTTAATTACCTTAACAATATCTCAAAATAACTATCTATAAAAAACATTGTCAATACAAATGTTGTAGAGCTTAAAATTCTGAATAAAATGAGTACCGTCATTAATATTTTTGTTCAACATTAAGGTCGCAATTCTATTTCAAAATTTTTCAAATCAAGAGCTTGAAGCCAGGAGAGACCAAGTTAACTTAGCAAAATCTCAAAACTGCAGCCTTAATATCGAACAAAAATATTAAGTGTAGGCACTCATATTTCTCTGAATTTCAGGCTCTATAACTTTTGTATTGACAATGTTTTTGATAGAGTTAGTTGTTTTGAGATATTGTTAAGTTAATTTAGTCTCTCCTGGCTTCAAGCTCTTGATTAGCGATTAAGGCAAATGTTTGAAATAGAATTGCGACCTTAATAATGAACAAAAATATTAATGATAGTACTCATTTTATTCAGAATTTTAAGTTCTACAACATTTGTATTGACAATGTTTTTTATAGAGTTAGTTGTTTTGAGATATTGTTAAGGTAATTAAAAAAAAACCTGTTTTTCGAAAATAAATATGTACATATTTTCTAACATTCACCCAAGTACGAGGAAGAAAACATAGTACGTTCATTTTAGACCTAAACTGAAGGGATTAAAACAATTTCCAGTTTTCTCCTAATTAATTTTGAGTTCAACCCCCTGACCACGGGTCTGAAACTTTAAAGTGGAATTGTGACCTTAATGTTCAAGAAAAATATTAAGTGTAGGTACTCATTTTACTCAGAATTTTAAGCTCTACAACATTTGTGTTGACCATGTTTTTGACAGAATTAGCTGTTTGAAGATATTGTTATGGTATGTAAAAAAAGGTGTTTTTTGACTATAAATCTATACATATTTCCTAACGCTCACCTAGTACGAAAGGGAAAACATAGCATATTCATTCTAGACCTAAACTGAAGAGATTAAAAGAATTTCCAGCTTCCCCTAATTAATTCCGAATCCTGCCTTTTTTTTCTCCCCTACCACTGGGCAGCTTTTCTGCCTTTTCTGAGATAGCATTTTCTATTGAAAGAAAATATTTCCCCTCCATTTTCAGTGTACTATGGTTTAACTGACATATGTGGTTCAACAAGTTCAGATTCTAATGATCTTCCGGTGACGCTGCTTCTTGAAAATTAAGTATATAAATGAAGATAATTCTTGAAAGGCTATAGAACCGTTATTTTACATCCTGTTTTAGCAACAGTAGGAGTTTTTCCAAAAGCCGGTGTACACTCGTGCACATTTTGGCACTGCACACTCTTGCACTGTTGTTACTAAATATCTTTGAAATTTCAGTAATGCCATCTGTTGATAAACATTAGGAGACAATTTGTGCAACAACAACCTAATACGTAAAAACGAAAAAAAAAGTAAATTAGTTTTGTAATCTTTATCATAATCCTGTTTCGAAAACCATAAATATTATAACGATAAGGCCAAAATCACTTTTTCTCTTCTAAATCATTAAACATTTCCCCAAAATACGCAGTTTTTTGTACCATAAACTTATCATGTCATTATATCGTTTACAAATGTAGCTAAATGTAAAACTCTGTTTTGCGATTAGACAATCGCTCTGCTTACACCGCGCACTCTTTTACCATCTTACCCTATAATGTTTTCGGCAATCCGAATATATTTACCAATTTTAGAGCACGGATAGTCGGCAGACAAACAAACCAAAGTCTTAAACACTTTTCAACTATTCTAAAAAGTATTAAAAACAAAAAATCTATATAGCCTGCATAAATTAGATCTTTCAAATGACTGAATTCTCTTTATTGAGATAAAAATATGTCCAAAGAATTAATTTACTATCATAATATAACTGTCCATAAAATTGAAAAATAATGGTATAATTTAATATTTTTGAAATACACTTTACAGGAAACATAAAGATGAATAATAAATTTACTTTAAATAATTGTTTAGTTTAATTTACACCTCCAACATATTGTATGAATGGTAAAAAAAATAAATAATAGCGTTATAGAAATTCATTTTATTCACAAAGAGTCGAATTTTAAAATTAGTTTCGTGTTTTATTAAAAAAAACTGTATGTTAATTCTTCTAAAAGATATACACTCAAATTTTACAAAACCAATGTTTAATTTAATAAATATGAATATTTTAGTAATAATAAACGATAAATGTTGTAATTTTTTCTTTTCTCCACCATAAAAATTTGAATTATGATTTATAAAAGAATTAAAATATATTTAAAAATGTAATATATGTACGAAATCACAAATCACGATTTAAAAGCTTTCTTAAGTGAAGCAAGTTTAGTCAGATAAAAAAATATTAATATAAATAATTCATTGATTTTTGAATAATTAAAAATCCCCAATCAATTGGAAGGGGTGGTATTATGTTATTAAAGGAAACATATAAATTCATGAAATATTTGTACATTTGAGAATGAATATCTGAAATTTAATATGCCATGTGTTTGTTTTTGTAATTTATAAAAACGAACTTTTATATTATATACAATATGTTTAGCAAAATAAAGGCTAATTAACCCAACAGCAGTAGACCCGTGTGAAGAATTCACACTTAGCTGTCACGCACCCCCTCCATTATTCCCTACCACCCCGTTATCCCTCCTGCCTCATCCTTTATTCCTCTCCGTTATCCCTTAACGCATCCCAACATATCTCCATTTCTTAATTTAACATGAATTTCAAACAAACAAAGTCTTTTAAGGAATTTCAGTATGCAATATCAGATTTGGGCAAAAAAACATATTCAATGATACTTCATTCATCGTTGTACCCCACATATTAGTTGATAAAAAATTCCCTGCCGGCTCGGCCTACAGGCACAGGTAGATTTTCAAGTTAAGTACTAATTTCACTAACAAAAACTAAATCATAATTAGAGATAAACACACTTTAACAATTTTACCTGGCCGCTTTTGACGAGTTTTAGGTAGATTTCGTATGAAATACTACCTATTGGGATAGTTCCTATGTTAGAATTTCTGAAATATTTTTGCAGATCTACACCGATCATGACCCCTAGAACCCAAAACCATCCTCAGTAAAAAACTTTATCTATTTATCTATCTATCTATATATATATATATATATATATCACTTTCTTCTGGATACGATAACTTCCACAATTCTGCACAAATCTCTTCCAAACTGATACATAAAATCAAGGGTCATAAAATCTCGGTCATGTTCGTTAATTGGAAAAATAGGACCAAGGGGATGAAAATAGGGAGGGGTTTTGTGAAAACCGAAAAAAACCCATAACTTCTTAATTTTTGTACATATCAAATCAGTTTAAAGTTTTTATTATTTCTAAAAATAGGGCCAAAAATTTATGTATCACAGATTTTTGATAAAATCAAAAATGAGCTCAAGGGGCGCAAAAAATAGGGTTTTTGGGAGAAAAAAATTCCTAACTTCGTCAATTCTCAATATATCAAATCCAATTAATTTTATTATACATCTCCTTAATATTATCTACAACTTTTATATTCACAAGATTTGATAGGACCAATTCGTATGGAAAAAAAAAATTAAAAACGAAAACAAAAAAGGGGGGTTGAAGAAGAAGAATTTCCATAACTCCGTCAATTCACAAGATATAAAATCCCCATGAATTTATCATATATCTTCTGAATATTGTCTTCAACATTAATACAGACAAGGTTTTAATAGGACCAATTCTTACAGCAAAAACAAATTAAAAATACATAGCGGTTGAAGAAAAAAATCATCGTATTAAGGGTGTAGTCAAATCCAAACTGCTTATTTTCTTACTCATTTTTAAATTCATTTTTGCTCTCAAACGCATCCCCAATTGGTAGATTCTGTTATTCAGAAACTATATAATGTACCGTAATGATCGATTTTTTGACAGAGGCAGAATATATTTCAAAAAATGAGCTCAAAGTGGGCATTTTGAACAGAATTTCTCGAAGCTATTGTGTTAGAAACGAAAAATATTGCCCTACTGAGGAAATAATTGTTTCTTAATCAAGTTTTAATTTATTGAAAGAAAAATAAAAATACATGTCGCTTATAAATCTTTTCAAAAATTACGTCAGCAAGTTTAATATTTTTTCTATTAAAAATGAATCTGAAAATGTGCCAGAAAATTTCGAGTTGTTGAGCATGGAAAAGTTTTTTTTTTTTTTTTTTTTTTTTTTTTTTTTTTTTTTTTTTTTTTTTTTTTTTGCTACCGCCTTAACATGATTCTGATAAAACCAGCTACTATCCAAAAAATGAAATAAAATCTCGTCAAAAGCGGCCAGATAAAACTTTTAAAGTGGATTTATATCTAATCATGATTTAGTTTTTGTTGGTGAAATTAGTATACTTAACTTCGAAATCTACCTCTGCCTGTAGGCCGGGCTGGCAGGGTTTTTTTAATTTCATTGTTATATAACAGCAGGTTTTATCAGAATCATGTTAAGGCAGTATTAAAAAAAAATACTTTTCTATACCCAACAACTCGAAATTTTCTGACGCATTTTCAGATTCATTTTTAAAAGAAAAAACATGAAACTTGCTGACGTGATTTTTGAAGAGATTTATAAGCGACCTGTACTTTTATTTCTTGTTTAATTAAACAGAACTTAATTTATAAACAATCATTTTCTCAGTAGGATAATACTTTTCGTTTCCAACACAATCGCTTCGGGAAATTTTGTTTCAAAATGCCCACTTTGACATCATTTTTTTAAATATATTCTGCCTCTATAAAAAAAAAAATCGACCATTACGGTACATTATACAGGGTGTCCAGTCTCAATGGTGTCCAATGGCTAATTCCTAAACCGTTAGTCGTAGACATAAAGTTCCAATTACAAAAATGTTTTAAATCAGGTAAAGAAATATTTTAAAAGCGATTTGGGTCAATAAAAGCTTTTCTTAAAAATTACGAAGCTTAAATTTTTATACGGTCCCACAGTCCTATAAGTTATATTTAGTAAAACTTTCCTTTTACACTGACAAGTAATGCAAAAAAAAGTCCATACATATAACACTGAAATTGAGCGAGTTATGAAACTTTAAAAATGCATGACTTATGCCACTTTTCTGCTCTGAAATCAAATGAGTTCGGCTTGGCTTTGAGGGGTCACAAACCAAGTGCTTAAAATATTCGAAGATCTTATTTCATGTGTATCTGCGCTTTCGAAAAAAATCGTACGCGTATTAGGATTAAGTTAACATTTATTAAGTTTCAGATAGGCTAAAATGACATGTTTTATTTTGTCAGGATTTGAGACTGTTTCGTTTATGATTTCTTTTAACAAAAATTGTGTTATTTTTATAAGTTTTTATGTTATTTCAAAAATCATATGCATGTTTTTCCAGTTCAAAATTTGTACTTGAACTTTAACTCACTTTCAAATATCCGATAGAGGTTGCATTTTACATACTGGCGCAAATCCGATAACAATCTAATATTATTATGATTTTCGGTAGTTACCATTTATACTTATTTTACAGGATAACACAAAAAATTTCGGATAGATTACCGCGAAGATGTTTAAGAAAAAGTTTTAGATTAGATAATACAAGACTGCGATAGTTGGGTTTTTTAACTTTTATGTATTTTTTTAGCACTGAATCCGAAAATTACCTTAAATTACCTCATGTCAGGATATTTCGTTAATCATAAATTGTCAAAGTTAAAGAATAACAAAAATCGGATATTACAAAGTATTGGAGATGTCTGTGTTTTTTTAACTTTTGATAATTGATTTTTACGTACTTTTTAGCGCTGAATCTGAAAATGACCTTCATATTTAATCATCACGTTAGAATATTTTTGCAAATCGTAAATGTGTCAGTTAAAATATAGCGAAAATCTCATACTATAAAACATATATAAAACTTATTTTATTTTATTTTATTTTATTCAATGTTTTTGTTTATGCTGAGATTCTTACAGCTAAACAGCTGAGTGGTCCGATGAGATGGGGGAGGAGGTTCAATTTTAACTTTGAACTTTTTAACTTTAAAATTTGCAATTTGTGAAAAATCCTGATGTTATGGTTTAAAATGAAGGTCAATTTCGGATTCAGCGGTACATAATACATAAGAACAATTATCAAAAGCTAAAATACATGACATAACCCAACTTTTGCAATCTAATAATATTTTAAAATACGTATCATTTTGTAAAGAATTTAGGCTTAATTAAATATATAGAAATTGAATATAACAGAATTGAGGCTGTTAATTTAGCATTATTTTACATAACAAAAATTCTGTTTTTTCTTTCTTATTAAATGTTTATTACAAATTGTATATTTTGCATTAATATGTCAGATTTCAAATTTATATTGCAATGTTAATTTTCCTCTCAACCATTTTTTAAATATATCTGACGAAATTATAATTTCGACTAAATTTGTGAATACCCCCCAATTTGCAGCAAAAAATATGCTCCAACTTTAAACTGCGCGTACGTAGATTCACTCGGTCAATTTTAATCGTAGAATAACGGGACTTTTTTTGTATTACTTGTCAGTGTAAAAGGAAACTTTTACTAAATATAACTTATAGGACAGGGGGCCGTATAAAAATTTAAACTTCGTAATTTTTTTAAGAATTGTTTTTATTGACCCAAATCGCTTTTAAAATATTTCTTTACCTCATTTAAAACATTTTTGTAATTGGAACTATATGTCTACGACTAACGGTTTAGGAATTAGCCATTGGACACCGTTGAGACCGGACACCCTGTATACACTGGTGGACAAAACTTAAGGACCAAGTAGAAATGTACTTGTAAATGAGAATCTACGTGAGATTGTGGGTCGAGAAGCAAACATTAGTATTAACAGAATGTTACACAGGATTTAATATAAAACTTTTGTTGAAAGGATGTATACAGGGTATAAGAACCAGAGGTTCTTTTTCTTAAACGTAAATATTGTCCGAAAACATGACTGTACAAAGAAAGCAGATTACTCACAATTAGCAATCGACAATGCCATATCAATAAGGGATGTGACCACTGTGTAATGCGAGACAACTTTCAACATGGCGTGGCATACTCAGAACACCATTCCTCCTTCACTGCACGGAGGAGGGTTTCCTTGTTTGTGGGTGATAACTGTCGAGCAGCAATACGTCTCCCCAAGGCATTCCATACATTTTGAATGGGATTCAGGTCAGGGGAACGTGCTGCCTGTCTATGCGATGGATGTCTTCGGCCTGAAGACAATTTTGTACACACTGTGTGCGATTGCAAGGTGCGTTATCGTCCATAAAACAAAAACTTTCTC